>JAQQSQ010000378.1:0-14618 GCA_028627145.1 Eidolon dupreanum
TGGTTTCCCAGGGCAGTTTGACCAAGACAAGTTCAAGCATGAGGGATGCAGGTGAACAAGAAATAGCTGGCCTTTTAGAATTATCCCAGCTCGTCCTCTGTAGTTCTTGAATTGTATTAATGTGTTTGCATGTTTATTTCTTAATTACCTACTCTTAATGCTGGATACTCCCTATGTTAAGATGGATGGCAAAGTGTTATTTAGTGAGTGATAACTGCTGTATATAATTCAAGTTAAAGAGCTCATTTTTTATTACAGAATTAGTACGGTGTAACTCCTTCAATTAGAGCATTTTCAAGTTCAACGCTAACTAAGGATATCAGTAAAAGCGAAATCAACAACTTTGAATGAAAAGGGTAGACAAAGACCATCTGGCTTATTCCATCCATCAATAAGCAGACATTTTTTTTCTGCCACCTATTTGTATAACTAATTTTAAATGAAGTGCAATAAATCAATTTATTTTTCCTTCAATATTCTGATAGATTCCCTTCTACACTGGTATTATGTGGCCTGAACAAACTGTTCATTTATGTCATGATATTGTGTACTCGAGACTATTATGCTATTTAACCAGACTTGACCTTAGAATTCCCAAGGCCCCAAACTGGAATAACTCGAGGGAAAAATAAATAAGAAGAGTGCTGGATTCTAACTCTCCAAATAAAATAAACATCTGTGAGTCCACACTGAAATGAATACAAAACTGAATTAATAACTAAATAAGGAAGAAGTAAAATGTCTTCCTTGTGGAAGAATTACAATTAATAAATGGAGATGGAGTGAGGGAAATAGAAAATCATTATTACTGTACTGCGTCAAAATTGCAGAAAGTGTCTTCCAATGGATGCTCGAGTAAACAGGTGGAAGTCTAAATGGAAACAGAATATTTGCGTAGTCTCAGAATAATTCCCTTGAAATATGTAGTAATAAGAATGGTACAAATAGTAAAATCAAATGGGTGATTCTGACAGACACCATGACACCATTAATAGCCAAATGATCTCTGCATCCGCAGAACATCTAGTCCTTAGATATTAACAAGTGAATGAGAATATAATAAGTGACTATTGATAAGTTAACAGTTTTCAAAAACATCACCAGACATCGTACAGTGCTGAGAAAAGCATGTAACCTCTCTATTATGCTTTCCGATAATGAGTCACCTCAATACGATTTTGAGAAAAACATTAGACAAACCAAAATTGAAGACAATTATACAAAATAATTGACTAGTGCCCTTCAAGAGTCTAAGGTCGCAGAAGACAAGGGAAGAGTAAAGAAGTGTTAGTGATTAGGGGAGATAAGGGCAGGCGACAGGTAAGAACAATGTGGAACCCTGGGTTGGCTCACAGGACAGAAAAAAAATCTATTGATGGGGAAATGACTGACATTCGATGAAGTCTGTGCTTTAGTAAACAGCACTGTGCCAATGATAACACCTTGTGTTTTGTGTTTGATTGTTATAAGCGACGTTAATCTTATCAGAAGCTAAGGAAAAAGCCTACAGAAACGTCTGTACTATTTCTGCACCTTTTCTATAAATTCAAAATTATCTCGAACAGAAAAAATTTTAAAATGGGGTGAAATCCAACAACAAAAAAATAATGGTTTAGAACAATTGGACATCAATGGTAATCACTGCAAAAAAAAAAAAAAAAAAAAAAGCCTTAACCATAACCAAGCACAAAACTTCCTTCCAAACTATTCTTTGTTTTGCCCAAATGTTTCTAACAAAAATGGAAAGTTTTCAAAAAGAAAGAATCTGAATGTTTTGGGAATCTATATTAAATGAAGCAATTTGTAAACATTCTTATAGGCATTTGTAATCACCTGCTACAAAAAAGGTAGAATATTGCAGCTCGCTATTGGCGAAGGTGGCTGAGGCACCCAAGGACTGTCAGGCATGACAGATTCGCAGAAGACTCGCTGCGTCAATTGAAATGACTTTAGCAGGGTATGCAGAGCAGATTCAGTAATTCTTTCACAAGGGTATTTGGCAGATGGACTCACAGTGCGTGTGTGTTAGTGCAAGAGAGATTCCGTTAATAGAGCAATAGTTCCAACAACTGACACGTCGTGGAGACATAATGGTCCATCACCTCAATGATCGGTGACCTCGAAGGCTATAAATACACTGAAACTGTCTTTTGTGTCAAGAACCTGCAAGCCACAGGGTGCGTAAGAACCGTAAATGGCAATGGCACAGTCCCTAAATATGACTCTACACGACGGACTGTGACTGCTGAGAAGGAGCCGCTGTCTTTGCCCGGATCGGTAACCGACATCGCTGATGTCCAGAGCAGTTGAACAGCACGGCCCTCCCCATGTGCCGGTCAAGCGAACGTGTGCCCTTTGTCCCCCGTTTGTCAAGGTTAATTGCAAGAAATGTCGGCCACCGTGTCTTGAAATCGAAAGCTTATCAGCAACGTCTGCCTTAAAGGAAAAAAGTAAATTTTAGAAACTATAATAAAGAAAGCCTTTCCGATGAGGAAATCTTTCTTGCTTCTTGGAATATTCCCGCAATGTCTTACCATCCTAAACTTGACAATTTCCAGAATAGCTCTTTCCACTTCCTGCCCATGTCGTAGGCACACATCCTGTTATTTGCATATTTGGTGATAAAAATGAAAGAATAATGATCGCCTTATTGAACAAGAGCAGACATCAACTTTTGTCTCAATTATTTGCCTATGCTTTTCTTGAATACCTAGAAAAATAGTCCCAAACTTCTTTTCATTCACATAAAAATAGGTTTTTATCATGGGCACATTAACTTTATTTTGAAATCTCATTTCATCTGTTATACTCTTTGTTTCATTTTTCCTGAAGTTAATCGAAAAGAGTTAACAAGATGTGAGTTTGGTACTAAAAAGTAGTACATGCCATTGTTTTGAACACCGGCTGTCACACACACACACACACACACACACACACACACACACACGCACACACACATCGTGGTGAGTAGTCATGGAAACAAAGGACTGATATTTTCAGGAGCACTGAGATTAGCTGTCGAAATGATCATAAGAATGAGGCATTGTGAAGTACTTGGCTCTTAACAAAATATGTTTAAAAGAAATGCTTTTCCCTCTGTAATGACCTCTTTAACTTTAATTATCCGAGAATAACTATAACCTATTGATGCCATAAAAATGTGAATTGGTGGCATCTACTAAAACGTATGTGAAAAAATGGATAAAAGAATAGGCAATAATTTAAATATTAAGCATAGAACAAAGTAGTTAGGCTGTATGAACATACCTGCCAAGTAAAATTGAGAGAAACAATGATTTATTTCTGATACAGTATTGCATTAAATAATTAATTTTATGAACGAAAGAAGTGCTTTCATCTGCTTACCCCATCCTAAATGATTAAATGTAACATCATCATGTCACAAGCCTGCTTTTAGTAACATGGTAAAAGCCATTTTGACCACTACACCTTGATAAATAATTTAATGACACTTACCTAAAAATATGTATTGCACAAGCTAAATTAGATGTTAGAACTTCAAAACGTTTGTGGAGTCGATAGTACCCAAACTGCTTCACCTGCTCTGAATAATACGTAAGAAAACAAACATATCTCAAGACAACAAATAGAAATGTCGTTTAAGTCACTGGAAAATACAAAAGAAAGTTTAAAAATAAGACTTATTCTATATACAACTGATTTAATGGTATAAATTATTTTAACTTGCTGTAATAAAAAGAATGCTGGATCCAGAATCAAAACATCTGGGGTTGGATGCCAACTCTAATCATTACTATGTGATGTAGAGAATACTAATTTATTCTTTTAATGTCTGTGTCCTCTTCTAGAATAAAATTCAGTAGTGTTTATGGACACATTTACTATATAGGACTTTAGTATTATATGGCATTCTTATTATTCTCACTGAATTGTTGTTTTCATTTAGACTTTGGCATGTAGGGTTCCATTGGTTTTCGTACGTGCACGGAGCCAAGTATCCCCAACATCCCCCCCGACCCCCACCCCACAGTCAGGATACAGAGCAGCCCCACTGACTCAAACATCCCTTGTTTCATCCTTGTCAGTCAACCTCCGGCTGTTGTCCCAGCCCCTGCCAACCGCTGGTCTGTTTCCACTTCATGGTTTGCTTTTTCCGGATGCCAGTATAGATGGAATCCAGCAACGGGAGGTATTTGGATTGTGGCTTCTTCCACTTAGCGAAATGCATTCACGAGCCAACCATTTTTTTTTTTTTTTTTTTTGCATGTGAATCGATAGCTTGTTCTTTTTTGTGCTCAGTGCTCTTCCAGGTCTTCCTATATACATGAGAGTTTGTTTATCCATTTACTGATTGTAGGACAACTGGGTTTTTATAGGAATTTTTACTTCCTATATTTTGAAGCCCCTTTTTAGGTGCATAGATCTTTAGAACTGTTATATCTTTCTTGAGAATTGACTACTTCGTCATTACATACCGTCTTTACTCCCGATAATACTCCTTGTTCTTAGATCTACTTCATCTAATATTAACATAACTACCCTAGTTTATGTTTTACTAGTCTGTACAGACTACTAATACATATTTATTTTTTCTATTGTTTTACTGTTAACTTATCTACATCCTTAACAGTCTTTGCCTCTGTTTCTTGATAAGAAAAAACAGCAACAAACAAACAAACAAAAAAACATATATTATTACTGACTTCATAGGTTTTGTTGTGAATGTCAAAGAAGATAATTCATGTAGAGTTATTAGTTGGTACCTGGCACATAGATAGTATTTATTTAATATTGCTAACGTTACAGTGTTGTCATCCTTCAATATTTGAAAGTGCGACTCACAATTATTTATTTATTCTGAAGAATCTGGAGAGCGTTTGGCCTTAAAGGAGCTCCAGTGTCGTAAGTCTTCTCATTTTTTTCTTCAGTCTATCGTTCATTTACGTCTAGTGCCATTGCATACCTCAGACCCGATGTCTCTCACCACCGCTTACCTGCCCACCCACCCGTGCCCCGGCGGTGTGGTGGGATGGCTTACACACAGCAGTGTTTTACTGCTTGGGTGCAGCAAACGGGCGAGTCGTATCTGATTTGCATAGAGGGGCTTTAGTTGCTCATCGAGTATTCGCTCTGTGGAAAGTGTTTTGAGCATCCCGTCTTCAGTGACTTCTCGGGGACCAAGCTACTTCACAATGCCACATTCGTCTTCTACCAGCTATTTCTCTCTTTCCACCTACAGTTATCTTCTTCATCGCTTTCTTTTTAGATTCTTTATAAACTCCAAGTTTTCCACTTAATCCGCAGCGTTAATTCTCTACCACCTACCTACCAATCGGTTAAGCATTACTTACTCCATATGTATAATCGTTCTTATTATATTGAAAAAAAGTCTGTTCTTTTGGTAGCACAAACTGTCAGCGGGCACACTACATTTATAGGAAGAAGCTGTAACTTCATTATATTAGTTTTAATATCATTTTAATATGTTGGTTTATCTTGGATAATTATATATATTAACTTGAGAGGTAAAATAGAGGCAGACCCCTAAGCGAATGTCAGCCTCATTGTTTATTCAGATTAAACACATTTAGATGACTCGTCAAACTGCAGAACTTTCTATCATGCTTGCCTTTAACCTAATAATAAAGAGCTCTTATAGACATTGAGGAAGAAGAATTTTATTGCTCCCATGAGTTCAATTGAATAAGTTATTTTTAATTTTACCCATAATCTTAATACATAATGATTTTGATATTTAACCAGTCCTTTCCCAGCCATAGCGTGACTGAGTGTCGGTGGGTGTTTGCAAGCTGAATTCTCTCACACCCATGTATGTCCACATGGACTCTCCAAGGGTCGCCTGTATTTCAGTTGCCCATCTGTAAATTAGAACATTAGCTGGAAAGTAGAGGACATCTCTCACGATCAAGTTTGAAATGCGTATTAATGATAAATTAATATTAAACCCTAACATCATCTGCATGCTTTTCCACGTAACACCTCATTAGAGCAACAGTGGAGATGTCCATCATTGATCATTTCGTCTTTACTCTTAGATTGAATTTTTTTCTTTACCTCTAAAACCATTAGACAAATAAGAATAAATATGCCAGCCTGTGTTGTGCTGGATTCATCAGAGTTGATGTCTCCAATGAACTGCAGGTGTAGGAATGAACCAGTGAATTTTCAGGAAAAGCAGGGAGGTTATGCCAAGCGATGCGATTTTCGAGTGATTGCCCTGTTACTCACAGTGTGAAAACAGTTACAGTAACCACGCTCTTTCTCCTTTCCAAAGTGACATTGCATTCTTACTTTTATTAGCTTTTCTTATTTATTTCTCTTGAATCAAAGGGATTTCGATTGTGTTATTGTGTGAATGGAACATAATACAACAATTTGTTTTCATTAAATTCAACTTTGAGAGTGGCTTATGGAGCCTAGCAACGAGAAATAAAGGAAAAACTAATCAGACACTTTTCTGTCACTGTATTTTGTGAGCCAAGTATTCATCACAGTTCACTCTGGAGAAAACCAATAATATGCTTAATTCCTTCCAATCAGAACAACTTGGAGCTTAAAATAAACCTGAAAGGCATGCTGTAGGGAGAGAAAAATCACCTAAAACAATATGGTTGTTGAAGTAATATTTTAATAATGATAAGTAATTCAGTATGCAGCCATAACTCCCCAAAATGTCTAAGAGAAATATAAGGTCTGTTTATTTGTTTGTTTTTTAACATAAGAACAGTGTGGAAGGCAGACATATGTAGTGTTGATACTGTGCAATCATTTCCTTTCTCATAATACTCAGGTCAAAAATTTGGCAAAATAAAAGCAAATTGTGATTTTGATTCAGGAGCCCAAAACATTTAACTATTTAAAAAAAAAAAATTCTGGTTTTCCAACTGGCTTCCCTGCTTCTCATCTTGACCTAGCTTATTATCGAAAGAGCATCCACGGTGACCTTCGCACAAATTCAGGTCGTAGGACTCCTCACCTTAAGGAGACCTCCGAGGCTTCCAGTCACCTGCAGGAGAAACCGCAGGTGTGGTCCCAACCCCTCCTTGAGCTGCAGCTCACTTCCCAGCCTCGGTCTGTTTCTTCATTTGGTTCAGGTCCTTGAACGCCCGCCCGTTTCCTTTGCCAGTCACACGTGCGTGCCACAGAATTACACCTTTCTGTTCAACTTCGCTCTTCTTAGAAATTTCTTCTCTCCCATCTTGGCATGTGTGTTTCCTAACAAGTGGATTCTAGCACATCAGTCAGCTCAGAAGGACCCTCTTTCCACTCACTTACTATTATTTTATTTTCTTAACAGTACTTATCACGTTATAAAAATACACGATTTCACTTTTTTTTCCCTTCACTGGAATATAGCAAATGAACCAGATGATAAATATTTTGTGAAAGCAGGCGGAATTCCCGTTGGTGTAGAACTTAGGGGAGATGACTGGCCAGAAACACAAGTGAACTTGGCCTTAGAGAAATTACATACTGAATTAAACGCCTTCATCAACACGTATGAGAAGAGTCACATGGCTACGGACGATGGCGAGAAAAAAGAATAATTGAGCTGGTTGGAACGATATCCAAAGACCTTGAAAGTGGAAGAGAGTAATGTGTGGTCACAGTCAATGACTCTACAGAGTGAATATTCACAGAGTGAAATTCACAGAGCCCGTAATCATCAGAATGTTTTCTTATCCTTTTGTTTGTAGGATATTGAAGCAAAGGTTGCAAGACAAATTATGAAAACAGACTGAGAAATATGTGACCGGGATATAGTAACTGAGGTCAAAGTATAGAGGAAGACATTCAGGAGGTGGGACTGTGATCATGGGACCAGGGCATGTCCCCAAGAAGGAGAGAAAGGAGACGGTCTAATCTTCTTTTAAATGTGCTGATAACTGACCCCTTGATAAGTAGACTAAAGATATTTGCAAGGAGGTGAGATCTTATTTATTCAATATTCTTAGCAAGAAGTTTCTGGTTGAAAGTTCCCTATGGTTGATGAATAATAAGTTCCATAGATTTATAGGGCATGACCCCCATCTCCGTGATTACCCCGGGGGTATAAAATGGAGATGTTTCATAACCTACAGACTCCCCACTTTGTGAGGGGGCCCGGGAGCCCCACTTAGAGAATTCACCTATTATTCTGGATCGCAGTGAGTGTCCTGATGAAGGAGGGACCCAGGGACCCACACAGCGCTTCCTGGATTTCTCATTCTCTCCATGACTTTCTTGATTCCTTGGATCCCTGAATTTATTAGTAAATAAAGCTTGGTACAGGGTCAGATCTCTGTGGGTCTGATCCAATCATCCCATCACCTGTGTTAGTGCCATCTCCTATTCTGTATTTTTTGAAGAGATCATTCTAACTAGAGTGCCCTTGTCTCGGTAGATCCCCATCACAAAGACCCCTTTGAGCCTCTGTGGCTGCATTTAACATAAGCTAGTAACATTTCAAGTTTATGGTGTCGTTCATAGTTCATCCATTGCTACATTAACGTGCACTTAACGAATGAAGTCACTAAGACACATTGAATTTCACTTTCACGCTTGAGGCTTTAAGTCTACATTTTTAGAAACTGATTTGAGGTGGGAATTTTTAGTTTTGAGGTAGGAATTTTCAGGCGACTTAAATGAAGTTCGGTTAACTCATTAACTTACTGCAGCCAGATAACAAAGAGCTAGAAGTCGATATCGATCACACCCTATTTCAAAATCTATGCTCAAAAGGCAATTTTACACGGACGAGACATTCCAGGGGTAAATAAATAAAAGTGAAGTCAGGGGTAAATAAATAAAAGTGAAGTCGTTTTATTCTCAGAGTCAAGGTTCAGAACTGTTACAAATCTATCAAATTAGAAAGCTACATATAATTACATTTTTATGGTCTGAATAGCTAAGAATTGGCAGGAGAAACCCAACAAGTTCAATCCATTTTATTTCTTACTGCTATCAAAAATAAATAGAAAAGGTGATTTTTAAAGTGTTAGTACAGATCGTTAGGACAGCGATAATCAAACCTGCAGATACACATGGTACAAATACACATGGCAGTTATTACCCAGGGCTACTTCCTGGTAACAGAGGAGAAGGAGGAGGAGTCTGTGCGAAAGAAAACCTGCATTTTGGATAAATTCATAAATAATCAAGACATTTGGAATAGTACACATTTTGAAAGAGCTAAGTTCAGAAGTTTGAAACATTTAACATATTAGTTACAGTAAATCTCACCTAGTCCTCCATGAGTATCCAAAAAAAAAAATAAAAAAACCAAGAGTGGAAAGAAAATCTGTGTAAGTTTAGAGATAATGGGACTCTTTTTTAAAAAAATAAGAATGTGCTTTCCATCTCAGTTATCATAAATTTAAATTTTGGTTAACACGCAGTGTTCTTCGATCGCAGACACTGTTCTGTTATAGCGAAAAAGAACCAAAACACACCAGAAAACTAGCAAAACACTCTATTAAAGATCAGAGGTAAAAAGGAAGCCAGTATTTTGTTTCTTGTAGGATGCATTAGCAAGGAGAGTAATATGAAAAAAGTGATTTATCTTTGTAGGGAAAGTCTTAGCCAGAATAACCTTATCGTAAAAAAAATATTTATTTTTGCTAAAATTCTACAGCTACATTCTTAATTCTTCGTTTCTTCCTCATAGATTTAGACTTGGATTGTCCCTCTTCCTTTGAGGATTCTTATCCTTGTATGTGCTCCTTTGTACTTAATTCTGTAAAAACTCTCAATTCTGGGGCTTATAAGATGGTGCTTATCTATGCTGAACCATAAGTAACATGAACATAGCCTAGAGAAAGTATGAAATTGTGTTGTCTTCATGAAAGCCGCATTAATATTACATGAAACAAACAGTCACTCACCTCACTCCTCATTGGTCCAAGGTTTTGAGAGTAAATTCTCAGCAATATATATATATGTATATTTAATATTTATATGTAAATATACATATGTTTAATATTTCAGAATATAGCATAGTTAAGAAGAATATAAGCTGAACTGGAACCTTGTATTGAAGTTTGGTTTTTTAGATTTGTTTTAGTTGGGTACATTGAAATGGCAAAACTGGAAAGAAAATATGTAATATGAATTTGTAGGAAATAAAATGACTTGTAAAACTGCCATTCATTTAAAAATAAATTAGTGCTATTTGGGAAGGTAAAAAAGAAAAATATTTGGGCTCTTAGATTTACGAATAGTTTTCTTCTCTGTGTGAGGAATACCGAGTACACAGGGTATGCCTTATGTTTTTATTTTTTGGAAAAATGCAGAATTCCTGAGATTTTTAAACCATAGCACAATAGTAATTTTGTCATTAAAACATTTACCTCTAATAAGCACTGAAGCAAAATGGTGCTTAAAGTCTTTAGATTTGACTGGAAATCAAGGGTAGTAGAAGCATTATTTCATCAAAGTTCTTTCATATTATTTAAATAGATGGCTTTATATACCATTAATTATAGCATATCACAAATCGTAAGTGTAAGCGATATTATTTATATAAGCCAAATGTAATCTAAACGGCAAAGTGAAAAAGTGTGCATTCTTATTTGAGGAAAGCCATCTGTTTCACAGTGTGAGCCAGGCTACCTCAGAACAGAAGTAGGTATTTGGATCTCTGCTTTCAGCTTGCCCAGAGCACTTTCCATAAATTTTGTCTTCTGTTCCATGTTTCCGCCTTTGGTATACAGCATTTTCCCAAAGCAAGGGTTGAGTTCCAGAGCTGTTACTTGTTTCCGATTCTCTTTATTTTCAAATATGTATATAATCAATGTGCAAATGCCTTATCAGTTATTTTCCTGGCATAATTGGAAAATGTAAACCAACGATGAGAGTTACATATTTGTTTTTTCTTTTCAGTAAAAAAAAAAAAAAAAATCTTGTCTTCCAAAAAAATAACATAAGTGCATAGATTGACAGAAAAAAAAAAATGCCTATTTCATCATTTCTCTGCACATACCTAAACCTCTGTTGTAGCGTTAAGTCAGATGAAGGGTAGTTTATTTTAGATTTGGTGTATGGGAGTAAGCCATGAAATATAATATATTTTTGCAGAGATCCGATCCGGCAGTTGCAAGAATCTAGGACTTTAACAAAGATGCAGTGAGATGGTGCTTGCTTCTGATTACGTGCATATACCTTGCGGATTTTCCTTACAGAAATATCATAGCAGGAGGGGGTGGCTAACGAGGCGGGATCCAGGCATATGTAGCTACGGAAGGTGAATACCGTCAAGGTGCCTGCAAAACACCCGCTCTTGGACCAGACTAGCTCGTGAGAAAGAGACCTTTACCCAGGTCTTCGGGGTCTGAAACCGGAAACATCAACAATTAGGAAGGAGAATTTTTTTACCCTTTAGTATTTCAGATTTCAAAATGGGAGGTGCATTTTGTTTAGAAATTTAAACTTGGTAACTGACTCTGGATGCTGAAAAGTCAGACCGAGACCACGTTTGCTCTTGAAGATGCAACGTCCTCAAGGCCTAAACATGCAGCCTGTCCGGTATAGGGATCTGAGCCTCACGTGGCTATTTAAATTTAGCAAAATTAAATAAAATTAAAATTTCAGTTATTTCGTCATGGAAGCCACATTGTCGGCACTCAGTGGCTACATATGGCTAATGGTTGCTCGCTGGACAGAATGAATGACACAGCTGTTCCATCGTCTCGGAAAGTTCTCCTGGGGCATTCTAGATCACACGATCTGAGCGCCCGTGATATGCATCTCTGTGAGCCAAGGTTTCGAAGAAACGTCTGCTCCTTACATAGTCACCTGGCCATTCAAGACAGTTAATGGAGCTAAGCTGAGACCCGAATTGCCCGGCTAAGCCCAGCCCACATGCCACTCAAATAAACTTGATATGTGGTTGTTCTTTTAAGCCACCAAGTTTGGGGATTGTTTGTTAGGCAGCAAAAGCTGACCATCACATACCTGAACCTAATTTCTGTAGAGGTTGGGACATGCAGCCTGGCCACGTGATCCAAGAAGGAAAGGGAATATAGCTTTGGGGAAGACATTTTGTTCACTGTTTTTCATAGGCACTAAAGTCATCGGTGATGTCCCTTGTGCTATTGTTTAATCAGTAATCCTCACAAACAGGCCAGACATTATTATATACAATTTATGGATGAGGAAAATGCGAGGCAGCAGCTTTAATTTACTGAAATACGTTAATTTGTTTAGCAGCTTTAGGAGTTAGCCCAAGCCAGCCCAGCTTTAAATTCCAACGCTGAGTGCTCCCGCTTCCCACAGCATCCTGATGGATTATGCTTCATGGAATGACCCAGGGCCACATGAAATTTGCAGTAACTCGCAAAATCCCCTGGGAATGTACCATATACTGAAGAAAGTAATCAATGTGCCTTTTGCTCAACACTTAATTTTCTATTTTTCTAGTTTTATTGCATACTCAACATTACCGAGCTTTTTGTTACTCTAATTTTCAAAAATCTAAGAATTGTGTTTCAGAATTCCTGTCATTTACAATTACTCTAAATTGATATCTTTTCATTTATCTCTGAGATAAGCAATTTATTAGATATAATGCTCATGTAGGGTAAGAATTCCAGAATATCAATATAAGAACGGTATATTTGCAGTTCCCTTATTTTAGTATTTTATTTTTCTGTATTAAGCTTTTTATCTGCATCTAGACTGCATTGTAAATGATCTTTGCTTTTCAGCCAGTTTGTAATACTATCATACAACTTTATTGCTTCTTTCTCTCTCATCTTTCTGCACCAGTATATCTCATATAGAGATTTCATTCCCAAGATAATAGAATTCCAGACAGGTTTATTATATCTTTTTAATGTAAAGCGAAACTCACTTTTCCTAATAGCTTGTTGGAGATTTGAAACAAGATCTCTTTTTCCGCATAAATAATGTGGGCATGAAAATGATATTGCCACATCTTAGGATTTTTGTCACGTTAAAATATCATGGTGATTTTATTTTCTGTTTCTGTGTCTGGTGCTGAATTATTCAGTAGCCTTTATTATCTTTACTTTTTTTTTTTTTTTAATCAATAGAACCTGTCTTCATTAATTTAATTTTCTCAACAGAAGAAATGGTTTCCATGGTATCATTTTTTCTTTTTTGCATTTTTACCTGGCAATTTTGTTTGCAGTCAATTTTATTTGGGATTCTCTGATTTCGGTTTAAATCCTCTATGATCAGGCTAGCAAGTATTTGACAAAAATTACCCTTTCTTCTTTTTATATGCTAAAGCCCATCCATTTCTAGTATTTAAAATGTACATATAAAATATGCTTTTAATCACATTAATATAGTCAGTTTTATATATTTGTCTATCTTTTCCAATGTTAAATATTTCAACTGGAAAAAAAAATGAAACTCCAATTTAACCTCAAATTTAATGGTGCTAATTGAGTGTTTCTTTTGTTCATCTATCTGTTCATTCATCCATCCAATCATGCCTCCATTTTTGAATGAATGCATTTATATAATAATGGGCGAATTTAGTCACTCAATTTTTTAACATGTAAGTATCAAATTCTTGCTAGTGAAAGACTCAATTTGTTCTTGCTTCCTAGCTTTTTTTTTTTTTTTTTTTTTGCAGAATTTTTCATCTACAAATTAATTGGCATGTTTATAATCATTTGCGGTCACTGTATTTAAAAAGTTACAACTATTTTATAACTTAAAAAAATTAAATTTCTGTAGTGGATATTCATAAATGGCCAATCATTTTTCTCAATAATATCATTTTAAAAGATTTGGTGATATTTAGAGAACTAGAGTCTGGAAATAGGTTAGCATGATATGGGATTAGGAGACGGAATATCCTGGCTACTCATTCTGTAGACAATGGTAAAAGAGGACAATTAAAGTATTCTATTTAGTATACACACACACATCTCTCCCACAAACACAAAATTACACAGGAATACCTATAAAAAAAGATAAAGTAGGCAGATTCTTTGAAGAATACACAATGATTAGCATTCTATAAGCATATGAAGAACACTTAATAGTTTAGTAATAACCAGAAAGGTTATTTACAGAATATGAAGTAATTGCAAAATGATATAAACATATTTTTCAAAAAATACCTAAAATAGAATACATAGGAGTATTAATGATAATACTTTGCTTTACAGTAGTTAGGAATTAGATATTGACATGTGTGATACAATCATAAGATGATGAATTTAATATTACAGTAGATGCACACTGACAAAGATAAAAAGAAAAACACAATTTATAGCAACAAATTTCTCATAAGAACTATATGATCTGTTTTTAAGCCACTAAGTCACAATAAATTTTGTTTTCTTTCACGTGATCTTGTTTAACCTGATAGCAATAATTGGTTTTTATGTCATCTCTTCAATTTTATTTCTTGTAGCTATGAGTTTCAACAGTTCTCCGATATGTGTATTGATTCTGAATCCCTGCCAGTGCTTTTGGCTTTTGTTTCTGTGCTAAGAAATTCATGTTAACCTTTCAGATTATTGACCATTTAAAGAAAGAGGAGAATATATTTTATTTAGTGTTAATGTAAAGATTATTGTAACATTTTTCTGACATCTTGTCCACCTTTTAAAGACGATACCCAAGCTTCAAGCAAAATCATCAAAAATGTAGATATA
>JAQQSQ010000037.1:0-21632 GCA_028627145.1 Eidolon dupreanum
TCACATCCCTCAGGAAGAATTCATCCTGTTGATACCTTGATCTGTAAGATGATAAATTTTTGTTCTTTAAACAAACTAGCTTTTGGTCCTGGGAAGCTAATATGCCAGCCATTATAATTATGCTCAAAGATGTTAAAGAAAATGTTTTTTGAATGAAAATATAGAAAATCTCAGGAGAGAAACAAAAACTATCAAAACAGAATCAAAGAGAAAACCTGAAAAATACAGTATCTGAAAAAAAAATTACTGAATAGGATTAACAAAAGAGTGAAGGTGCCAAAAATTCAGTGAATTTGAAGCTGTAATAATAATAATAATAATAATAATAATAAAATATTCAGTATGATGAACAGAGCAAAGTAAATTGAAAACCTAATGAACAGAATGTTAGAGATATGTCTAAGCTGTAACTTACATGTAAATAGGAGTTGCAGAAAGAGGAGAGAGTGGGACAGAAACAATATCTGCATAAACAGCAACTGACAATTTCTTATATTTGATGAAAGACATAAAAGAAGCTCAGTGAATTTATCATAATAAAAACAGAAAAACCCCACCTAGTCACATCATGTATAGATTGATGAAAATTATACATGCACACGCACACACATGCACACACACACAACATTTTAAAACAGCCAGAAAAAAAGTCACATTACATATAGGAGAACAGTAGATTAAATGATGACTGACTTCTCATCAGAATCATTGGATGCCTTGAGACAATGGGAAACTATCTTTAAATGACTGAAAGAAAGTAAAAGTCAACCTACAGTAATTATTGATAATATTCCTCAAGAATAAAAGCAAATAAATACATTTTCAGATAAAAGAAAACTGAGAGAATTTTTTTACCATTTGTCCAGCAGTAAAATAAATTTCTTCCAGCTAAAGGAAAATTATGCTAGATGAAAACACTTGTCTTTAGGAAGGGATCAAGTATATAAGAAATGGTAAAAATGTGAATAAATATGAAAGACTTTTTTCTTTTTAATTTCTTTCAATTATATATGACTGTATAACAAAATTGACGACATTGTATTATTGGCTTATAAAATATGTAAATGTGTTACATATAGAAGCTATAACATAAAGGATGAAGAGGTTGTAAACAGAACTACATATTAGAAGTTTTCTGCTTTGGGTATAAAATGATACAAAGTTAGCTAAGTGGACCGTGAAGAGTTAAGTTTGTATAATATAATCTCTAGAGCAACCATTATAAAATAATGCAAAGAAATACAGCTAACATCAGTAGATAAGTTAAAATTCTACAAAATATTTAAATAATCTAAAATATGGCAGCAAAGTAATAATAGTGGAAGAACAACAAAGAAAACTAAGAAATTAGAAAACCATGAATATTTCACACCATATCAAAATATGTTGAGTGATAATAAGCTAAGCATTGCAGTAAAGTGGCAGAGATTGTCAGAGTGGATAAAAAAGCAAGACTTAACTGTGTGCTATTGACAGGAAATATATTTTAAACACAACAATATGATAGGTTGAAGTGAATGGAAGGAGAAAGATATACCTTGAAAACAGTAAACTCAAGATTGAAGTGGCTGTATTAATATTACATACAATAAACTTTTAAAACAAAGTGTATTACCAGAGATCAAAGGAGATATATCACAATAATAAAAGAGAAAATTGTGTGAGGAAGACAAAATATTTGTCAAAGTGCATGTACCTTACAACAGAACTTTGAAATACATGAAGCAAAAATTGTCATAATTAAAAGGAAAAATAGACAATTTCACAGTCATTGCTGGAGATTTTAACACCCTGTCTTCAGTAGTTGATAGAATAATTATACTGAAATAATCAGTGGCCTATATATTGAAACACATCTTTTGACAGGCCATAAAAAAGTCTCAATACATTTAAAAATATTGAAAACATAGATGCCACAAAATAAATAACAATAAAATATTACCCCCTTGCCAAATATTGGCAAATTAACCCATACTCTTGTAAATGGATTAAAGGAGAAATCATAAGGGAATTAGAAAATAGTTTGAACTGAATGGTACTAAAAATATATCAGGTTCTGCGGTATGTAGCTAAGTAGGCTTTAGAAAGAATTTTAAATCTTGAATGCATATGTTAGAAATTTAGAGAGAAAGCTCTATTTTTAAATGCTTTAATGACACAATAAAGATCTATAATAAATTACCTAAAGTTCCGCCTTAAGAAGCTAGAAACAATCAAAAGGCAAAATAAACCCAAAATAGGTGGGAAGAAGAAAATAATAAAGAGCAGAAATCAATGAAATATATAATAAACAAAAGGTAAAATTAATAAAGTTGAATCTCCTGTATTCACCTTCCAAGATTTAACCATATGATCCTGCTGACACAATCTAGGAAGAGAAGCTTTCTAGGATTTCAGAGCCTGTGTACAAGAATGGCAGAAATCGTGCTGAGTACAGGTACATATATTCAGAGACCAGCAATTTCATCCACAAACTCCTGTGTGGTACAAAATCCAGTACCACAGGGACTCTGTGTTGAAATTTACAATTTCTTCAGCCTCTAGTGCATTATTAGACACATAGAAATTACTGACTACTTAGTCAATGGCAAGATAATAGTAATAAATAGGGTTGTTGACCTTAAATTCTCCAATTGGATATGTCATCCTGGGTGAAAGGAACAAGACGAAAGTCACAGGCCTGGGAAACTGTGTGTGTGTGTGTGTGTGTGTGTGTGTGTGTGTGTGTGTGTGTGTGTGTCTGTGAATAACTTTAACTGATCTTAGGTTTCAGTCTTTGATCTTCTATTCTCCCCTAATCTTTACTTTAACAACGGTTGATATAATTTAACAGAAAATGTGACATTTCTATTTTTACCAAGAAATGTTAAGTGGAAAGATTCTGTGAACTAGACTCTCCATAGGTAATTAAAATTACATGAGCCCAAGATGTCCAAGTCACTAAGTATAAAAATATATATATAATTTTATTCAAAAAAGTACTTATTAATTAGAAAATATAGACTAGTTAAGTTTGGGCCAATGATATCTTTCTACTTTTTAAGATAATGTATCCATGAAACAGTCATTAGTAACAACTTTCATTATGACTTTTTCATTTTCCAGAAAGCCACTTACCACAAAATAATTGTCTTTCATTTTCATCAAGGAAAGATTTTAATTGTAATAGTGTATGTGTTATATTGTATAAATTGAGGACATTTAGAAAAAGCAAAGAGATGGGTGATTTCAGATTTAAAAGAATTATTGGTAAAAACATTTAACATGAGATCTACCTTCTTAACAAATCTGTACGTGCACAGGACAGTATTGTCAATCGTAGGTACAATGTTGTACTGCAGATCTCTAGAACTTATTCATCTTGCATGCATAATTGAGACTTTATGCCTGTTGATTTAGCAACTTCCCATTTTCCTCCTTAGTTACACTGATCTTCACAATGATTTCATTACCTATGATACAAAAAGCACAGGTAACAATAGTGAAAATAGGCAAGTGGGACTGCTTCAAACTAAAAAGCTTCTGTACAGCAAACAACAGAGTGAAAAGGCAGCCTATATTATGGAAGAAAATGTTTATGAACTATATGTTAGATAAGGAGTTAATTTCCAAAACATGTAAGGCATTATTAGAACTCAATAGCAACAAACAACAACAAAACCCTAATAGCCTAATTAATTAATTAATTAATTAATTAATGGGCTAGAGACTTGTACATACATTTATCCAAAGAAGACAGACAAGTGGCCAGCAGGTATATGGAAAGATGTTCAGTATCACTGATCATCGGGGAAATGCACATTAAAACCACAATGATACATCACTGCATACCTGTTAGAATGGCTGTTATCAGAAAAAACTACAAGTATTAGTAAGGATTTGGGGAAATTGGAATTCTTGTATACTTTGCTAGAAAGGCAAAATGGTCCAGTCATGATGGAAAACAGTAAGGAGTTTCCTTAATTAAAACAAAACAAAACAAAACAGAACTAGAATATTATTTAGATTTTTTAATATTAAACTTTTTATTGTGAAATAATTATAGGTTCACATGCAGTTCTATGAAACAATGTGGAGAATTCTTATGACCCCCTTTACTCAATTTCTCCCAATGGTAACAACTTGTAAAACTATACTCCTATAATACCCCAACCAGTATGTTACCATTTATATGGTCAAGAAACAAAATATTTTCATTGCCATAAGGATTCCTCGTGTTGTTTTTTATAGCCACACTATTTCTTTCTAGCTACTACCCCTTTAACAGTATGTAATCTTTAGGAACTGGATTTTTTCACTTAGCATAATTCACTGGAAATTCTTCCAGGTGTGTGTATCCATAGTTCATTTCTTTTTTATTGCTGAGTGGTATTCCAAGGTATGGATAAGCCACTGTTTGTTTAATCATTTGTCCATTGAAGGGCAACTGAAATTTTTTCTATTTTTGATCTATTATAAATAAAGCTACTATAAACTACTATAAACATTCATGTACAGTTGTGTGTGTGTGTGTGTGTGTGTGTGTGTGTGTGTGTGTGTGTGTGTGTGAAGATAATTAATTCCTATGGGGTAAAGCCTAGGACTGTACTTTCTGGGTTATATGGTAATTGTATATTTAGGCTCTTAAGAAACTGTCCAGCTGTTTTTCAGAGTGGCTGTACCATATCATAATCTCATCAGCATTGCCCCAGCAATCCAATTTTCTGTGTCCTCACTAGCTTTTGTTGTCACTATTTTTTGATTTAGCTATTCTGATATTTACATAATGGTATCTCATCATAGTTTTAATTTGCATTTCCCTAATGTCTAATTATGTTAAACATTTTTCATCTACTTATTTGCCATCTATATGTTCTCTTTGTTGAAATGTCTGTACATGCATTTTGCCCATTTTTTAATGTTTCTTTTTACTGTTGTGTTTCGAGTGTTCTTTATATATTCTAGATCCTGGTTCTTTTTTAATATGTGGTTTGCAAATTTTTTCTTCCAGTCTGTAATTTGTCTTTCAAGCCTCTTAACAGAATCTTTTACATAGCAAAAGTTTTAAATTTTGATGATGCCCAATTTATCATTTCCTTTTATAGATTATGCTTTTGATATTTTTGCCTAACATTTAGCACCTAGCACTAGATACTTAAGATTTTCTCTTATTATTTTTTCTACACTTTTTCCATTTTTCATTTATGTGTATGATCCATTTTGAGTTAATTTTTTGTAAGGCTTGAAAACTGTATAAGAGGCCTATTTCATCTTCCTACAAGCAGAAATAAAATTTCAGACTTTTGAGAATATGTGAGAAAAGGCAAGGAAGATGAGAGTGCTAATTACATGGGAAGCACACTATCCTGCAGAAAACATGGACCCTGGATTTTAAAGGTGACAATCCGTGTCTAATGATACAACTTAATGTAAAATTCATATTTAATTTATTGTTTTACTTTCTTTGCAAGGTTATTTTGAGAATAAAATAATAAAATTGGTGAAAGAGATTTGTAAATTGCAAAGTCAATGTAAATCCGAATTATTTTTGTGATTGGGTGCAGCCAATCACAAGAAGGGCACCTGGAATGGCTGGAGTACAGGCTGTATAGGGGTTACAGTTTATGTTTCATACTTGCCTATTTCTCCATATTGAAGAAATCTGTGTTCCTCATTCCACCCATTATCTGGCTCTGTGTATCTGAAAACAAATTAGTAGACTTTCCTTTGGAAATTTTTTATTGCTTCATCTGGCAGTTTCCTAGATAATCTCCTTCTCATGCATCATCAATGGAAAGCAGATCAAAGGGTAAAGTTTTGCTTACATTTTCCAGCACCTGAAAAGAAGAGACATGGTGTAATTCTTATTTCTTTGCCGGAGGTAGGCAAAATAATGTCACTCCTCCAAAGATGTCTATGCCTTAGTCCTTCAAACCTAGAATTTGCTACATTACATGGAAGGGGGGTGGGTTAAGGGTGTTAATCAGATGACCTTAAGATAAAGTGATAAGCCTGGATCATCCAGGTGTGCCCGATGTAATCACAAGCATCTTTTATTTTTTTATTATTTTATTATTATTATTTTTTATTTAGGTGAAGCAACCCTTGGTTGACCTCACAGATTGCAAGGACCTTGCCAGCTTACAATCCTTATTTTTTTATTTATTTATTTTTATTTTCTATGTCTACAGCACCTGGTCTTCCTAGGTGGTCTCCCATCCAAGTACTAACCAGGCCTGACCCTGCTTAGCTTCTGAGATCAGATGAGATCGGGCAAGTTTGGGGTGGAATGGCCATAGACCACAAGCATCTTTTAAAGTGGAAGAGGGAGGCAGAGAGGAGGTTGGAATCAGTGATTTGAAGATGCTATATTGCTTAACCTCAAGCCAGGGAGTGTAAGCAGCCTTTAAAAGCTGAAAAAGGCAATAAAATAAATTCTCTGCTCAGGTTTCCACAAGGAATTCAGCTGTGCTAACACTTTGATTTTAATCTAGTGAGACCCAATTTGGACTTCTTATCTCCAGAAATGTAGGATAATAAATGTGTGTTATTTTAAGTAAGCAAGGTTGTGGAAATTTGTTACCACAGTAATAGGAAAATGACTCGATGATGAATTGTTATTTAAATAAATCAAAATGATACAGTATTTATTATTTCCATGAACTCCTAGAGTACTGCATCTATCCATGTCTCTATTTATACTTAGTCTCTTTTGTTTACTGTACCTGATGGAATGTATATATGCTATAGCATATAGCATATAGCTAAAAAATAGGTTGATCAAGTGCATTAATACATGAACATCTTCCTCTCATTCTAATTTGATTCATCATATCTTTATTGAATACCTATTGTGTGCCAACCCTTCCAGTTTTCGGAGTGCTGGGGCTAGAGTACTGAATCAGGCACAGTGAACGAAATGGATACAAATAACTACAATTTAGAGGGTGAGAAAAATGCCTAAAACTTTGAAAAAATGTATTGGGTAATTAGAATAGGTAATGATATAATTTTATTGTCCAGAGAGAAGAGTTGTGCAAGCTTCTAAGCAGAAGTGACATATGGGTGAATTCCGAAGGATAATTATATTGTTTTCATGCAGTAACGGGGTCTTCTAGGTAGAAGGAATAGCCTTTGCAAAGGCACAAGATGTGAAACTGTAAGGCATCTTTAGGAAAGGGATGGTTGTTAAATGTGAGTGTGTAGGTAGGTATGTGTGTGAGGGGGGAAGACACTAGAAAAGAAGTTTGTAAATAAGCTTGGATGCCATTCTGCATAATTTGGATTTTATTCAAAGGGAGTATAGCAAGAGTAATTACAGCATAAAAAGTGATGTGGCCATATCATTATTTTAGAAATATAACACTGACTACAATGTTATAGAAGATGCATTGGATGGAGACCAAAAAGCAGTTAGGAGGCTATCACCATAGTCAAGACTCAGTGTGATGGGGGCTGAACTAGAGCAGTCACAAACATTGAGATAATTTTGCAAGTTTTTTTTTCTTTTTAGTGGTAAGTGTGAGAGTTGAATTGATGGCTGATTGTTTTTGGTAGGGGATGGGGAGGGAAATGGAGATATCAAATATGTTCTGAATTGAAGTGGCTGGCAGATATTAGTAATATGATCTGTGATACATTTAGGAAAAACAACAGTTTTAAGAATCAATGATAATTAATGTTGAAGATACTGAGTTTGACAGGAAGACAGACAGATAAAATATAAAATAAGTAGGTAGATTTTAAGAGAGATTAAATCTAGAAATATTAATATGAAAGTCTCAGATATTATTTTATTATTATCTTCTGGTTCCATGGTAGTATGTGGAAGGTGAAAAGTCTTTGCAATTAGATAGATAGACCTGAACTTAGATCCCAGACTTACCACTCATTACAGGGATGAGCATAAGCAAACCTCAGTACTTTCTTCTCTGTGGAATAAGCACAACAATGTCTAGTTCAAAGAGTTTTGGAAATTAAAGAACATAATGTTTGTAAAATATTGAAAGCATGTTATATACTCAGAAATAGTTATTTTCTTCTTTTTCTAATCCCTTTTTTTCCTATCTCTTTTATTTAATGTTGAAGTTTTTGATAATAAGGTTCATATTTTATTAATCTTTATATAAAATACATTGCAAGTGCACAATAAATATCAGTTAAATTTAATTATTTAAAACATTTTTAAATTCAAAAAGTCCATATTCTCGGAAAATATATTTAAAAATGCCAATTGTAAAAATAAAAGTTAAAGTTTTATTTTCTCCATTCCCACCTCATCTAGGTGCAAATTGTCAAAAATTTAATGTAAATCTTTGCAGGATTTTTTTTCTCTAGGTGTATAAATAGATAATAGATAGTTGGATTAATACATTGATGTCATATTAGCATTTTGTCAATCAACTCGCTTTTACCAGTTAACAATATACATATGGTAGATATAATGTCAGTATATGCCCTATTCTTTTTTATAGTTGGAAGTGTTTCATTGTATGAGTATACTGTTATTTCTTTAACCATTCCCTTATTAATAGACATATGCATTTTTTCAGATATTCTATTACAAAAAAATGCTGCAATGTGTATTCTTAAATATGTTTCTTTATACATTTGTGAAAATATTTTCAGAGTATTTTTATACTTACATTTATATAGAAGTGGAGTTATTTAGTCATAGGATATACATGTCATTCGTGTTAATAGACACTGATTACATTTCAAAATAGTGATATAAATTCTCATTCCTCAATCATGTAAAATAATGGCCAATTCGCCCCCTTTGTTTTTGCTAACATATTTATTTAAAACTTGGTAAGCAAAAAATGTTCATACATAATTTTAATTCAGATACTTAAGTTATTCCTTGCTGGCCTTTTGTCTAGGATCAAGTGCAGATATTTAAGTTATGATTGAGATTAGGCTTCTTTCTGTTTATTGGCAATAGGTAATTAAAAAAAAATCTATGACTTAATGCTTCTAATTCTTGGTCTAAAATTCAATGGTGTTTTGACTATTGAATTCTAGATGTAATTATAAGGAGAAGAGAGAGAATAGGCTAGAACTCTTTTATGCATAAGAGACAGACCTACTTCATGATATGCCATATCAAAGCCCTTTAGATTGCCATTGATAGTGAAATGCATGGTGGTCATTTGTCACTGCACAGAAAAGAACCTTGTTGAATAGATAATATTCATTTGAATTCTGCACCTTTCTCTTAGCAAAATACTAAAACAAACATAAGAGAAATAGATATTATTGAGCAATTACTAAGTGCCATATTTATATTACACACTTAGTATCATTGAATTTTTTCAGCAATTTTTCATTCACAGCATTTTACAAATGTAGAGGTATAAGGAGATTAAGTTTCCAAAATTCGTACATTTTTATGGTAGCTTTGAGCTTAAATTCTAAGCAATACCAAAATGCATATTCATTTTACCATGACATGGTGCCTACTGCTTTTTAAATAAACTAATTTCAAAATTCTAAGACACAGTCTCCTGTATACATTTAGTATTGTGGAACCTGCTTAAAGGACAGTTTGATTTTGGACAAAAATAAAACCTAACATTGTCCAAGGTGTCAAATGACTACCCAGTGAGTACTGCATATAAGTATTGCTATTATAGCTCAAAAGAGGTAAGAGAAGGATTTCAATAATGGAAGGTTTCCACCTGGGCCTTGGAGAAGAACAGGACTTGGGTATATGAAAAGGGAAGACAGGGTTTTCTGGTGGGAGTATTAGCTTGGGCAAGTATGAGGCGGATCTTGTATTATTGTGGTTCCAGGTATGGATAGTGATAGAATGATGCTTTGCAGCTAGTCTCAACTAAAAGAAGTCAGGATGAAAACATCACTGTTTTATGTTTTTCCCTCAGGCATATAAAATACGTCATGTGCTCAAACATATAGAAACTTCTCAGAAGTTTCTGGATTTAATATTTAATTAAATATTAAAAGTAGAGGGGGCATTATGAGTATAATGACAGCAACAATAGCAACAAAAGATGAAGAGATGCAACGATTTGCTCTACTACTTTTAAAAGTCATATTTCTATGTGAAGGACAAAACTGAGTTTTTAGCAGAACAGCTGATAGGAAAAAAAAAAAGAAATTACTCAAAAGCAAATTGAGGACAATGCGACTAAAGTTGCTTCCTATAGTCATTAGAGGTATGTATCGAGAAAAGTCTATTTCACAGAGATAAGGAAATCACATTAGTGTTTTCTAATATAAAGTCATCAAAATCTATTTAGTTTTTATGGCCAGATAAAGTTTCTGACCTTACAGGAGACTTCAAAGACAGATAAGTGGGTAGATAAACCACCCCAATGGAATTTAATTAAAGCTATAATGAACACTGGTTTTGTGTTATCTAGATAAATTTTTAGTCTCTTGCAATATGTGTGATGTTGGTAGATTTCACTATAGTTAAGTTCATGTATTTGGCTCTGAGATATTTGCTGATGATGTGTCCAAAAAACAAAGAAACATTTGGGGCTATTTAGAAATGGAGGCCTTAACATTCTTTGAGACTATAGTGGTAGAAAATGAACTAGAGACAAGGGTGACAGTTATAAAAGCTAAAAATCTTAAGATAGTAGTATTTTCATAATAGGTATAATTTATTGAGTGTTTATTATGTGCCACAGATATGATATTTATTAATTTATCCCTCATAATAATCCTATGAGGTAGGTAAAGTTTATTATTAACTCTATTTTAAAAAAAGAGAAACTGGGGTCTAGAATAGTAATAAGCTTATCTAAGTCCACTCAGCTATTAAGTGGCACAGCTGAGACTCTAACTCAAGACTGCGTAACTTGGTAATATGAGCTCTTAACTATTCTGCTATGGTGGTTTTAAATTCTATGTTTTATATCATCTAGTTCTATTTGGCAGGCAGCAGTAGAGCAGAGAATAGAGCATTGGACATCAAGTCATAGAACTGTATTTAAATTATAGTTTTGCTATTTACTAGTTGTATAACCATCAGCTGGACTAGACTGCATGTCCAAGATAGTTAAAACGTATGCTGGGAGCTCAACTGAAGCTTCTTTGTATGCTTTTGACTTCAAAGACTATAATTTGTTCCTGAAATGTGAATGCTCTCTGTTCTGCTTGTCAAACTTTTATTTATTCCTTAAAACCTATGTCCTAAGCCATCATTCCAGAACCATCAGGTTAACTTGATCTCACCATCCTTGTGCTCCTTGAATAAGTTGTTTATCTGTTTGTTAAAGCTCTCATTCGCTGAGATTGTATTGAATTTGAGGTCAGTCTACCCCAACATACTAGAATCTCAAGTGTTGCAATCAACTTTGTATTTTTTTATTTATAGACTAGACATTATTTCCATAGTATGTCTAATAAATGCTGATAAAAGAATGCAATTAGGTTAGCCTTTTGCTATAGTATTTTAAATGGCCAAGAGCTTATTTGTATAGCAGTTATCTTATATATCCAAGTAAAATTACTGATTGAAGTCAAGGGTGAGTCATAACACTATTAAATTACTTCAGTAAAGCAGGATAAAACTTTGTCTCTTTGTGTTTTACTTTTTTTATTAAGGGACATATTGACAATGACATTTATTTGCTTGCATAAAGCTATGAAGACTTAAGAATTATTCGAATGCACATTATTTTCTTTATCAGAGAGATTCAGCTATACAAATAAGGCTGTAAGAATTTGCTATACTTAGTATTAAATAAAAGTTGTAAGAATTATATCCGCTCAACTAAATATTTTAGAGGCAATAATGTTTTTCTTTAACCCTTTAATTTTTACTTAAATATACACCTAAAACTTGATTTACCATTCATTACAAAAATATTTATTGAGCACCTATTTATGTACTAAATCCAGAGGACAGAGAAAATTAACTATTTTCAAAATCACACTCTGATAGTGATTAGTGACTAAATATATAAATAGTGTAAAAATAGGCGATAAGTAGAATATTTGAGGTAGCTATTATAAATGAAATTAATGGCAGAAATGAGAAAATGATTTTGCTTGAATATTTAAATGGATGCTGCAAAGAGGATGAAATGATTGAGCTGTTTTGAAAAAATGAGTAGCAAACTACTAAAAAAAATGAGGTTAGAGAGCAAAAAGAGCATTCCAGGTAGAATGGAAAAGCAAGGAGAGACATGGAGTCACAGACAACCCACTCATGACACCACATCTTTGACTTGTGAAACCATAGAAAGTCTGGGAGAAGGAGAGTGCCATGATTAGATGGTGATTTACAAAGGCAAATGTGTGTGTGTGTGTGTGTGTATGAGAAACGATTGGGCGGGGCGGGCGGGGGGGGGGGAGGAATCAGAGGAAGAGACACCAATTAGAAAGTTATTGAAATATTTTAGGCTGATGGAAATGGGGGATACGAATCCAGGTAGGAACTCTGGAAATGGTTAAGTGAGCTTATGTAACAGAAATATAACAAAGTGAGATCTATGTGATTTGATATCAGATTGTAGAGTGACACGAGAAGGAGAGGGAGAAAAAGCATACTCTGTGTTAAGCTATGGATTTTTGTGACTGGGGAGATAGTAGCAGTGTTAGTATAGATTCAACAGGAAGAACAAGGAGAACATAGTTTCCTTTTAAAAATTATACTTGGATTACACATTGGTAGACATGATTCTACTGCTGCCAGAGATGCTCCAAAGCCTCCTTGAGAGGCCAAGGCTTCCCACCTCCTGAATCTAAGCAGGCAACATCTTTGGAAACTGATCCATGAATTTTAGTTAAACCCAAATTTTATGCCAGTAGAAGCATATTGCAATAGGAATTCACATTTTATCTTTAACTGACACACAACGGTAACAAATAACATAATTTGCATTCTGGTAGTGAAGCCAAGCCAGTACTGATTTGGGGACAATAGTTTGGAATTTGTATCTGGACACACAGAGTCTCTGCCCATACAAATGAGAACAAATCAGCAGGCAATCTTTCTTTAGTGACTAATAATACCTCCTTTCAGATTCTGAGCAGGGTTTGTTTGCATAGTCATTGTTTCTTTTCTGATTTCGGCACAGTTATGTGGTATCACAACCCTCATTCCAGATGCAGGAGAATCAAAAGCACAGTTAATTAAGTAGCAAATATACATACAGATTTACAAAAGAAATTCAAACAGACGGACAAACCAAAACAATGTTATACCTATGCCAGGATTTGAAGAAAATGTTTTTCTCCTAGGCTGGAGTGAATTGACGTACTCCTTTCTTAATATTACTCTTAAAAACAAAATAACAATAGCTAAAAAAAAAAAGAAACCAACCAACCAAACAAAAAACAACCCTACAGTGATATTTCCCAGTATTATAACTTAAGGTATATGTATTATTTGTTTTATTATTATTAAATACACATTTATTATATATTATTTGATATTATTTCAATTAAAAATATATAAAATATATAAAACGATCCTATGTCATATTAGGAAAAGGTTATTGGTGACTCTTTTGCACATCCAGCTTATCTTGCTCTTGAATGGATCCTGATCAAGGTAGAAGGAAGCTTTTTAGGTGCTCAGCAGCCTCAGGCCCTTCTTATGTTAGAATATGCAATTATAATATTGTCCAGATTTTTAATAACACAAGTTTCAAGGAGTAAGATCAGAGTGACAAGGAAAGTTGATTTTCCTAACCCACTGACAACCCTTCTCCTCACCTCTTATCTCCTCCCGCAGGTCCCTTCCCATGCCAGTTACCTTCCACCTTAGTTTCTCCGGTTAGCACTTCCCAGGATGTTCCTGCTTTTTCTGCTCATTCATGTCTATAGCTGTGGAAAACCAGAGCTGATCCCCCCAGAGCTGTGTATGTTTCACTTACTAGAATCTGCCCTGCCCTGGCTTTCCCCCACCATCTCCTTTGAACCTACTCTCATATGGGTTTGGGTCCTTACTGCTACCGTTCGCTGCTCTTTTTGGAATGGCGATTCCATTTCAGTTCTTCTTGGAAGTGATGATTGTCTCTTAACTGAGGACAGTGCTCCTCCTGTACATCCTTGGCTAGGCCTGCTGAGCCTCACTCCCTGATTCCCAAGAAGGAGGAGCAGCCATACAGCATCTTCCCCCTGACTCCTAGAGTCTAGGATGCCTGCTTTCCTCTTGAGGTCTCCCTCTTCCAGTACCTTGGATCTTGCTCTTAAATCATTTTTCCTTTCTCCTCAGTTCACGCTATGAATATCCAATATCCTATAAGCTAGATAATGTTACTCATTTGGCTTCTATCATTCATACAGATTTTCTTTTTATAATTAATAAATTAGATGTTATACAAAGAGCATGGACTTTGGAGTCAGAAATATGAAAGTTATAATCCTGGAATTCTATTACATATATCCTCGGAAAAGCTTTTTTTTTTTTTTTTTTTTTTTTTTTTGTTTGTTTGTTTTTTGTTTGTTTTTGGTCTTGTCTGAGTATCAACTTCCTTACTTGTTAAATGGAAAAATAGTATTCCTAGGCCAGGCCAGCAGGCAGATCATTTTCTCTGAATGACCATGTCCTTTGCTTAATAAAATAATTTATTTTATAAGTAGTTTGGTACCATCTAGGTTTAATCTTAGTTTTTAGTTGCATATGTATCTCTTTTTCAAACTAAACTGACAGAATCCCAGAACCTTAGAATTGGAAAGATTTTTAACAACATTGCAACTCAAAGCCAATTCAATATATGAATCCGAACTGCGGCATCTCTACCCGGTATCCATGAGTTGCCATGTAAACATTCCTGTCATCAGGACACTCATTACTTACAATCTGGAAAGTTTTTCATATTTAGTGAAATTTGCCTCCCTGATTGTAGATTTTTTTTCTTATTTTTATTTATATTTTTATTAGTTTATTTTTAAAATTTCTTTCCACCTAGTGTCCCACTTCCTTTGTTCGTTTTGGTGCAGTATGCAAATATAGACTAGAAATAAAGATCTCCCTAGAAATAAATCTTTTTTGTTGATTTTGCTGTTTTTATGTATCACATTAATAGCTATATGAACCATTCTCAGGCAAAGGGAAAAAATGACTGAAAACTATATTTTAAACATTCAATAAACAAAGCCATTTGATATACTCAAAAGAGAGGATTGATGGACAGGACTCAAGGAATAACTCTTTCATAAATGAATCCCAAAAGAGTAGACTTCCAATGATCAAATCACCTTTTCTACTGATTTCTGATGAGATCTGGCAAGTTTGTTTTGCTGTGACTGTAAGAGCCAAGGGATTTGTTAGGTGGTCATTAAACTTGTCAATTAAAATTTAACCCAAATAGATGACTTTACAGAGAAGCAAGAGGAAAGAAGATAACATTAATAGAATCTTAAAACTCTAAGATATTAAGTAGCAATTATTTGGGTCCACATTTAACTAATGTATATATAAGCTTTAAAAATGAATCTTGATTTCTGCTCTTGCATTCTTTCTGTGGCAAGAGCTTAATCTTGCATATGTGGGCAGATTCACTGATGAATAATTCTGATTATACTAAAGTTTTTCTTCTGTTGAAATGTCATATGAGTTTCTCTATTGTCTATCTTTCAGATATATTTATTTATACTGAAGTCATTTATCCATCTGTCCGTCCATTCATACATACATACATACATACATACATACATACATACATACATACATAGTGTGTTTTTTTTCTTTAAAAAAGTATTTGTTGAGTACCTGCGCAAAGCCTCGTCCTAAGCTCTAAAGATTCAATAATAAACAAAATAATACTAGTTTATACTGTGATAGGGCTTAGAATATATGGGATGAAGTAAATAGTAATTGGGAGAATCACATAATAAGGATAAAGTTTCAAATTGTAATAAGTGATATGAAGTAAAACTAAAGGGGTTTTATGAGATCATATAATAGGACAAACTGACCAATTCTGATGGTACTAGCCGTAGAAGTGATGGTAGTGAACAAGATATTTCCTGAGGAAGTGATATTTGAAATCTGAAGAATGAGTTGTTAATTAAGTAGAAGTTTTGGTTAGGAATAAAGAAGAGCAGAAGAGCCCTTTTGAACAGTTTGAACTGAGCAAGACAAGGGCAAGATTAGGACTAGGATAGTTACCCTTTCCCACAATCGTGTACTGTTACTCTTAAATCTCAGTCTACATGTCTTTGTGCCCTTCAGCTATTTCTCACATGACATGAGCTTTAGACCTCTCACCCCTCTTTCTGTTCCCCTTTGGACATTCTCCAGCTCATCTTTTTTACCTTTTCATGAGTTTCTAACAACATGACAGCATAGAAGTCATATATGTGTGTTTGGAGAAAAATTAATGCCTCTGACTCCCAAACTGGAGATAGAAGAAGTTACAACAAAAGTCCTACAAAAAATATCAGATTAGCCAAGATTTACTGGAGTGACCTCAAAACCCTGCTGGGCTGCTGAGTCAGGTGCTATCTTCTAAACTTCTTTACTTCTCCTCCCATACCAATAATATTTTAAAAGGTGAAAAAGAAGCAAAGTTGATGGATTTAGAATCAGTCTTTAAGTGACTTTGGTCAACAGAAATAGCATTCTGATGTTGGACAAAAGAGATTGAACAAATCTATTTCTATAAGCTTCACATTATAGCAGTATTTTTTGTATTTTATCTCTTTTCTCTCAACCTAAAGTTCCTTGGAGTCTGTTTCTCTTCATAAATAGTTCTCACTCTAGACTGGAAAATGTTACTATTGGCGATGGCTTGCCCCAGGTGTATGCAGTGCCAACCAGTTCCCAAAAAGCCCTGGAGGTTTTAGCCTAAAGGATAAAAAGCAGTAACTGAAGGGGAGAGAGTTGATTCTGTAAATAAATTTGACTGACATTAAGTATTTAATATGGTGGTTGGCTCCACAAGGGCAGTACATTAAATGCATACTGGCATAGTATCCATTGGGGTTTTACTTTAAGTCTGTCAAGCCCCAACTGGCTGCATGGCGCTGAACTGTAAGTGCTAAGTTCTGGTAAACCTGTCAGAACTTGAGAAGGTTTATTTTAAAGCTCACAGAAAAGGCTACAGATTCTTTTATTAGTAAGGTAGTGTTCAGTTGGAAAAAAGAGGGAAGGTAGCATGATATTGTCAAAGGTATATATATGCTTTGGAATCCAACTGGCCTGGGTTTGAATTACTATCCCTGTTGCTTATTGCTGTATAATCCTTGAGCAAATTATTTCACCCTCTGAGTCTCAGTTCACTAATGAGTAAAATGGCAATAACCTATATTTTAGGCTTTCCTTAGGTAAAGTTACCCAGAAAACAAAGTCTGGGATGAAGATGTACATTGACTTCATTTATTGGGGAGCATTCTTGAGAACCATAGCTACAATGGAGTGAGGGAAAAAAGATTGCTTTGAGAGAGGTTAGATATTTGTCTTCCCTTCCTTTTAACCATTTGCAGTCATAGCTATTTCACATTTATAGTTCAGCATTTTTATTCACCTACCACTACCATATTATTAAACACTACCAGAGGCTAGTTTTCCTGGCAACAGAATCTAAGATGAAACTTTGAGTGCATATGGCTTATTGGGGAATTGGTTTCAGATATACCACCTGTAAAAGAGTAAGAAAAGCAGGATTGGTCAGAGGAAGAAGATAATCTGCAATGTAGTGACAACAAAGGCTTCAGCTAATGCCCATGAAATGCTATGATGCAGGAATGGCATCTTGAAGGTGTCTCACAGTGATGCAAGGGAACTATGTTTTTATTCAACTGAATCAATGAGTCACTGGATGTGGGCTGCCTTTGAGGGTGAAACTTTAAGCAAAGCAGCTCCTGTAGGACAAGTGCAATTTCCACTTGTTAGTCCAGTTTTGAAGAGCTCAATATAATCAATTTGTGATTAAGTGGCTGGTTGGTCTCCTTAAGGAACGTAGCATATTGAGAACTCAACATTAGTGTCAGTTGTGGCAGTTTGTATATATGGCAAGGTTGGTAGCAAGATCAACCTTGGTGAGTGAGAGCCATATTATTGGGTCTAAGCATTGTCTTTATCTCTGACACTATGCGTACTCTAATCATGACTCCATTACTCCATAGACTGGCTGATGTCAATTGGCTGTAGTCATTCTGTCATGTTGAATACAGCACAAAGAAGGGTCAATGAATTTAATGATAGACCAATAGAAAATATTCATTCCAAAGAATAAAAAGAGTGTAAAAATTATTAGACTCAGTACCAAGTAGTCTAACATTCATACGATTAAAGTTGTGGAAGAAGAGACAGAATGGGACAGAAAATTATTTGAAGACATAATAAATAAAAATTACCAACTATGGTGAAAAACTTACAGAACCAGGAATCTCAGCCAAAAGAAAGGGTAAATCAAAACAAAATTCACCATAGTACATCATAATCAAACTGATAAAAATCAACAACAAAAAAATCTTAAAAGAAACCAAAGAACAATATCACGTTATGTATAGGAAACAATGGTTAAAATGATGCTGAATTTCCATCAGAAACAATGGAGGCCAGAAGTAAATGAATGGCATTTTTTAAGTGCTGACAGAAAACAAAGTATAAACCAATGATTTTATAGTCAGTGAAAATGTCCTTCAAAATGAGAGCAACATAAAGACATTTTCAGATTAAAAAAATTGAGAGACTTTGTTTCTAGCAGATTTCACTGCAATAAATACTAAAGTTTCAGAATGAGTGGCAATCATACCACATGGAATCTTTTTTTTACTGGAAGTAACAAAAATGTGCAAATATAAGAAAATACATTTCTTAGTTACTTAAAAGACATATCATTCTTTAAAGCAAAAATTGTGAGTTTATAAAGTATCTAAATGCATTGTGTGTGTGTGTGTGTGTGTGTGTGTGTGTGTATTCACAGTAGCACACAAGATGAAGTAAATGGAAACAAAGTTCTTACATTCTGTGTAAAATAGAGATACATTAAGTTGACCACAATAATTTAATGATGCATGTAGCAAAAAAGCCAATAGAGAAATTAAAATGAAGAAACTGAAAATTTAACATAAAACCAAAAATAAAGAACAAATGAACAGATAGAACAACAACAACAACAACAAAAACAAATAAATCATATCAATAATTAACTTAAATGTAAATGAACTAAATCAAGTGTTGGCCCATGTGTTTCCTATTTTTATATAGCCCATGAGCTAAGAATGAATTTTGAGTAAATAGTAAAAAAAAAATCAAGAGAAAATGGTCTATGAAAAAAATTATAAAAATTTAAACTTTAAAATTTTGGTGTTCATAACTAAAGTTTTATTGTAATATAGTTGTACTCATTAATTTACATATTGTCTATGACTACTGTCGAATGGTAGAATTAAGTAATTATGATAGAGAGATTAAATGACATAAAATATTTACCATCTAGCCAGTAAGATTTTCTACAAAAAAGGTTTGCTGACTCATAGACCAAACGGTCTTCATTTTTATTTAACACTGTACTGGAAGGCCTAAGCCATTATAATAAAGCAAGATAAACAAACAAACAAAAATACACACACACATATAAATATTGAAAAGGAAAAAGGAAAACTATCTCTATTCATAAATGACATAATTTTTATGTAGAAAATCCTGAAAGAATACAAAACAACTATGAGTACTGTTTAAAAAGTAAATTTAGCAAGTTTTTAAGATACAAGGTAAACATAAAAATCTATTTCATATACTTTTAACAATACATTGGAAATAAAAATTTTAAAAATCTAACATAGAATCAAAAATGAAAAAAAAATACACTGACACATATGGTTAATTGATTGTAAATGAATGGTTCAAAGCAATTCAATGGAGAAAAAATATCCATTGGTTCAAGAACAACTAAATAGCCATATTGGTAAAGATGTGAATTTCAAACCCTACCTCGCATGAAATGAACAATTCGTTAATGACCAAAACTTTATAAAAGCTAAACTATAAAACTTCCAGAAGAAAACATATGTGCATACATTTCATACCTAGCATTGAAAAGATAATAGCCATATAAATATAAATTAGATTTTTATGAAATGGAAATCTTGTGCTTATACTGTATACTATTAAGAAAATAATTAGAAAAGCAACAGACTGGGATAGGATGATTACAAAACATAAATCTTACAGAATACTTTGAGATTGTATTAAAAACTCCTATAATTCAATACTAAAACCACAAACAATCCAATTATAAAAAAGGGCTAAAGATTTCACATTTCACGAAGTGTGACCTACAAACACCAATAATGCCATAAAAAGTGCTTAATATATTTAGTCATCCAGGAAATGCAAATCAAAACTACAAAGAAATACCTCTATGTAACCACTAAAATGGCTAAAATTAAAAAGACTTGAAACACCAAATATTGTTAAAGAACAATGGAAACTCTCTTCCCAGTTGTTAAGAGTATAAAATTGTATAACCACTTGGGATAAATATTTGGCACTTAAAAAAAAAAAATTAAACATCTACTCTTTGACAGCAACTTTAAGTGTTAACCAAAAAAAAAAGAATGTTTAAAAGATTTTTACAACAATATTCATTGCAATTTTATTAATAATAACCCCAAACTGGAAACATATTCATCGATAGGAAAATCAAAAAACACATTATAGTATATTTACATTTTAGAATAACACCAAGCATTTAAAAAGGAAAAAATGCACAACAAAATCTAACAGACATTATGCTGAATTACATCACACTGAAGGAAACGTATTCTACAATTTCACTTATGTAGACTAAGCAGAACTTAGTTATGGTGGGAAAAGTTCGAAAGATTGTTGCATCTGTAGTAGTCATGAACTCTTTTTCTTGGCTGTATCACTTTTGTTTGAATAGAATTGATAGAAGAAGACTGCAGAAGGTAAGGCACTGCCACTGTGCTGAAGCCATGCTATGCTGGAAAAATGTCTTACTGCCTTCATGGTATTTCTTTTTACAGTAGTGTTTTTAGTTAACAGTGAAAATATTAATAAATTTCTACTTGTTTTAATTATAGATGATTAAAATGATAAATTTTCCTTTTGAAAACTTAGAGACACATGGTCTCTAGGAGTGGTCATATATTAAGATATAGATCAAACAGAACCTGTATGTGCAAATGTCCTCTTTAAATTTGGTTGTTTTCACTAAGTCTCATTGCCTCCTAGATAAGATGGGCATCTTTGATTAGATTTTCCTCATTGACGAAGTCTAATTATGTTTTATGAGTAGATGAGAAACTCTTACTTACCAGAGTATTACGTAGTGTGTAATACGACTAAGTGAAGGAGGAATGCAACTATCATTTGTTAGTCCTACTATGTGCCAGATTCTCAGATATTCCCATGTAATACCCGTAACCACCTTCTGAAATAAAATTTTTACATTGAATTTAATTTAATGTAGACACAAAAGGTTTTGAACTTTTTACTATAACCTCAAGAATATTTTATTCAAACTCACTCAGTTCTATCCATATCTAAAATCTCATCCTTTTCTCTCCCCTACAATTTCACCATATTTTATTTTGTGCAGACTGGGTTTATAAACTGTGGTATTTCTTTTTATTTTCATTATAGAAAATAAGAACAGATGCAATGCTTAGCAGGTCATATTTGCAAATAGGCCTAATCTCATAAATTGGTTGAATGGGCATAAATTACAAGACACAAATAGATGGTGTTTTTT
>JAQQSQ010000037.1:22132-39791 GCA_028627145.1 Eidolon dupreanum
GGAAATGTTGGAGTGTTTTAAGCATGTGGCTAACATTATCTGATTTACTTATCTAAAAACATTCCTCTAGCTGTTAAAAAGCATGAGTAAAGAGAATAGTAGATTACTGACATACTCTAGGTAGACTGTAATGAGGGCTTTAGCTAATGCTATAGAAATCCAAAATAGGAAGGGTTCAACACATTTTTAGAGGAAGAGCTGGCTAAAAGATAGGTATATTTTCTAAGTCATAGATGAAAATTATTTAATATAGTTTAACTTGACTAATAATGACTGAAGGTCTAGTCTGTCTTAGACATTTCCAGTTTGTATTGGTATTCTAGGCATGAAAATGACACAGTCCCTACCCTAAAGTAGATTGCTGGATCTCACCTCAGACTTACTGAATCTTAGAAATAAGCTTGGGAATCTGAATCCTAACTAGTTTCAGAAACACTGTTATGTTAAGTTTGCACCTATTTTTCCAGAGTAGAAGTGTAGAGGAAAAATAGAAATAAGACATTGTCTTCCTAAGAGTGAGATGAACCTGGAGGAGCTGTAATTAGATTGAAGATTGAGTACATATATTAAGACTATTTACTTGTACAGACAATACTTAGATTGAAGACCAGACACTGAATGGAATGACAAGGACTCTATGCACAGCAATTTGAGGGAGGATTACCTCTGTGGAGAGGCTAATATTAGGGGAGAGCAGCTAGATTACACTTGGAAAGACAATAGCGTGTGTCATATCTAGAAGAATCAAGAAGAGAGAGGGAATATTATGAATTGTGAAAATTGTAGACTGAATTTCTGAGTAGGGTGTATAGTTTATGGAATAATATAATAATTAAGAATATAAATGTTGCTGTTATTGATGAGTAAAACTTGCTGAGCATAAGAGTACAGTATTGTATAACTAATATTATTAAACTAAGTTGGTTCTTGCTACTTTTATAACTTGGGCAAAGTTGATATCTGGCATAATGGAAAGAGTACTAATCCAGTAAAAGTATATGCAGGGGCTGGGAAAAATGTTTACCTCTCAGTAATTTGTGCAGTTCCAAAAGAACAGAAAAGTTGGGCTGCATGCTGCTTATGTTGCTATTTCAACAGGAGTTCTGGAGGAGGACAGTGCTTGAGAGAGAACATAATTTATTTGTTGGATTATTTGTTGGATTATTATAAGGGGCTGGTTTGAGCTAGGACAGTGACAGAGCCCTAGTTAAAAAAAAAAAACAAAAACAAAAACAAAAGCAAGATTTTCTTCTTCTGATAATGACAGATTAGTTTATATGAGATGAATTTTCCTGCTCACAATAATCATAACCTCTGGATTAAAATTTATTTTAAAAATACTACTTGAAGCCATTGGGGATTAACTCAAAGAGGGCTGTGATGGCTCTTATGTTTCTCATATTCATATAAAATGCAAAGCAGAATAAAACTTCAAAATAAAATAGTCAAAATAATTATGAAAAACAACAAAGCTAAAGAACTTACATTATCTAATTCTTTAAGATATCATGTAAAGATATAGTAATCAAAACGTTATCATACTGGTATAAGGGTAGACATTTAGATTAATGGAATAGATTTAAGTTTACAGAACATATTTATGCAAAAGTTGTTCAATTTACTTTTGACAATTATACCAAAGCAATTGAATAAAAATTCTTTTCAACAAATGGTACAGGAACAGTTGAATATCTGTCTGAGAGAAAAATGAAGTTCAACCTCTCCCTCTTACCATACACAAATCAACCTAAAAGAAATATAGAAGTTTTGTGTCAACTATACTTTGATAAAACTGGCAGGAAAAAAAAAAGAAAAACAGAGACGATATCAGCAAGATGGTGGAATATTAGTTTTCAGCCTCCATCACCTCCCCTCCCTTGGAAAAACTGTTTTTGACAACCAATGTGGATGAAAGTAACTTTGTGAAAGCCCAGGAGTCCAGTGGAAAGGTTCTGACATTTTTAGAGCAAAAAATCTGGAAATAGACACATTGAAGAAGGTAACAAGAACAATTTTACTTTGCCTGCATCAACCCTCTCTAAAGCTGTATAACATAGCACCAAGAGAGACTCTCTCAGCCTGGAATTCCTACCACAGGGAAAGTGAGAGTTTAGGGAGCTCCTGGATTCCCCAGCTGTGTGGGACAGAGCCCCAAAGCTTCATTTTTTTAATCTCAGTCCACTCAGATCATTGAGGGGATCAGCATGCTTGAAGTCTGGGACAGCTAGGTTTAGGGAAAATGTGAAGGGCTCACAGAAACCAAACTCATAGTAACAAAACTTGAAGTTTTTCCTAATCACTTTTTGGACTCAAACAAGAAACTTACCCCGAACCTCATAGGACATTTAAGCTGCAAATCTCCCAACTAGCCCACACATGTCCTCAGCACTCCACATACCACTTCTCCAAGGAACTAGCACCCTGCATACACCCCCATAGTTGTCTAAGCTCCTGCAGATTATGCATAAGCACATGCAGACAGCTGACTTGTTGCTGCCACAATGGGAAAAGGCACATAATTCTGAACACTTCAGAGGACTGCCCTGTTGAAAATAAATAGGATGCTCTCAGCTTCTGGCCTGGCTTCATGGGATTGAGAGAAAGCATACAAACCTAAAACTTCTTCAACAAGAGAGCACAAGAGGAGTAGACCAGGTGCATCTTTAGAAAAGGTCTGTGGGACCCTCATAATTCTTAATTGGGCTGACTAGAGAAGGTCTTTCTCTTCTGGAATCAGTCAGTAAAGATTGGGGGAGGTAACTGCTTTTTAAAATGCAAAGAGAGCAACACAAGATTTTAAGGACCATGAAAAATGAGGCTTACACCAAAGGAAGACAATAATATTCCAGTAACTGACTGCAAAGAAATGGAGATATATGAATTGCCTGACAAAAAATTTCATGTAATTATTTTAGGGAAGCTCAATGAGCTACAAGGGAACAGCTGGACAACTCAATGAAATCGAAGAGACATGAACAAAAAAGAAGTTCATCAAAGAAAAATCATAGAAAGACCATACAGAAATTCTGGAGCTGAAGAATACAATGAATGAAATAAAAAGATTCAGTAGAGGGTTTTAATACAGATTTATTCAGGCAGAAGAAAGAATCTAGAAACTCAAAGATAGGTCATTTGAAGCTATGGGGAGGAAAAAAAATGAGAAAGGTAAAAAAAGCCTATGTGATTTATAGAAAACTAACAAGGGAAATAATATACACATCATGGAAGTTTCAGAAGTAGAAGAGAGAGAGAGAAAGGGACAAAAAGTTTATTTAAAGAAATAATGGCTGAAAATTCCCAAATCATGGGAGGAATATGGACATCCTGGTTCATGAAGCTCAAAGGTCTCCAAACAATTCCAACCAAAATATTACACTAAGAAACAGTATAATCACATTCTCCAAAGTCAAAGAGAGAATTTTGAAAATAGTGAGTGAAAAGCAACTTGTCACATACAAGGGAACATTCATAAGATTATAATAGATATTTTGGCAGAAATCTTGTAGTCTGAGAGAGAGTAGATTATATATTAAAAGAACTTAAACAACAACAACAAAATCACTACAGCTGCTGACCAAGAATATTATACATGGTAAAGGAATCCTTCAGAAATATAAAGATAAAGACTTTCCCAGAAAAACAAAAGCTGAGAAGGTTCATCACCATTAGACCTTCCTTATGAGAAATACTAGAGGTTCTTTAATTTGAGACAGAAGGATGGCTATTAAGTAACATAAAAAATTATAAAACTTATTGAAAAAGTAATAATATATCAGTATTCTGAATACTACAGTTCCATAATGGTAGCATATAAATCGCTATTAACTCTAGTGTAAAAGTTAAAAATAACTATAGCTGCTATAATTTGTTGATGGATGCAAAATATAAGAAGATGTAAATTTTGATATTCATAACAAAATGTGGTGTGAGGTCAAAATGTAATTTTTGACTGAGGAAAAAAGTGTAGAGCTTTTGTTTGTAATTGAAATTAAGCAGTTAGCTTAAAAGACTGTTATAATTATAAGATGTTGTGTAAGCCTCATAGTAACCACAAAGAACAGATCTCTAGTAGCTACACAAAAGATAAAGAGAAAGGTATCCAAGTATACCAATTTTAAAAAAGTTATCAAATCACTAGGAAGACAACAGGAAAGAAGAAAGGAATAAAGAAACTACAGTCAGAAAAACAATTTATAAAATGGCAAAAGTTCTTACTTACTAATAATTACTTTGAATTTAAATGGATTAAATTCTTCCATCAAAGACATAGAGTGGCTGAATGGATAAGAAAAAGAACATCCAACAATACATTGCCTACATGAGACCCATTTTAGCTTTAATAAGCTTTCATCATGTGAAAGTGAAGGGATTTTAAAGATATTCCAATTAAATGGTAACCAAAAGAGAATAGGTGTAGCTATATTTACATTAGAAAAATATAAGTCAAAAACTCACATGAGACAAAGAAGGTCATATAATCAAAAAGAGGTCAATTTATCAAGAGGATATAATAATTTTAAATATATATGCACCCAACATCATCACACCTAAATATAGAAAACTCATATTGACAGAACTGAAGGGAGAAATAGTAGTGAAATAATAGGGTACTTTAATACTTCCCTTTCTATGATGAATAGATAATCCAGCCAGAGAATCAATAAAGAAACAGTGGACTTGGATGACACTATAGATGAAATGGACCTAACAGAAATACATAGAACATTTTTTAGTATAGATTATTGTTGACTACAAAACAAGTCTTAACAAATTTAAGGAGATTGAAATTATATTAGAAATCAATAGCAGAAAGAAAATTGGAAAATTACAAATATATGAAAATTAAATAATACACTCTTGAAAAACCAATTGTTCCAAAAAATCAAAATAGAAATAAAAAAATATGTTGAGACAAATAAAAATGGAAAAACAGCATCCCAGTTCTTAAGGGATACAGCAAAAGTTCTGAGAGGGATGTTTATAGTGATAAATGCCTACATTAAGAAAGATCTCAAATAGCCTAACTCTAAACCTCAAGTAACTAGAAAAAGAACACATTAAACTCAGAGTTAGAAGGAATACTAACTGATTTGGAGATAGAAGGAATACTAAAAGTTAGAGCAAGAATAAATGAAGTGGAGATTAGGAAAACAATAGAAAAGATATACAAACTGGACAGACCTGTATCTACATTAAGCAAAAAGAGAGAAGATTCAAATAAATAAAATTATACATGAAAAAAAAGACATTACAACTGATACCACAGAAATAAAAATGATCATTAGTGACTAAACAATTATATGTCAACAAATTGGATGACTTAGGAGAGGTAGAGAAATTTCTAGAAATATACAACCTACCAAGACCAAGTGAGTCATGAAGGAACAAATTCTGAACAGACCAACAACAATGAAGAAGATTGAAGCAATAATCATAAACCTCCCAATAAAGAAAAACTCATGACCAGATGGCTTCAATGGTAAATTCTACAAACCATTTAAAGAAGAATTAATGCCAAACCTCCTTAAACTCTTCCAAAATATTGAGGATGTGGAAATACATCCAAACAGATTTTATGAGGTCAGCATACCCTTACACCAAAGCCAGATAAGGATAGTACAAGAAAAATACATTACAGGCCAATATCTTAGATGAACAGAGATGCAAAAATCCCCATCAAAATACTAGCAATCTGAATGGAACAGCATGTTAAAAGGCTCATACACCATGATCAAATGAGATTTATCTCTGAGATGTAAGAGTGGTTCAACATAGGCAAATCAATCAATGTGATACACTGCATTAATAGAATAAAGAATAAAAATTATAGAAGTATCACAATAAATGATGAAAAAGCATCTGAAAATGTACAATATATTTTTATAATAAAATTCTAAATTAGGTATAGAAAGAATGCATTTCAATGTAATATAGATAATATGACCAATCCACAGCTAACATCATATTCTATGATGAAAATGAAAATCTCTACTTCTAGATCAGAAACAAGCAAGGATTCCTGCTTTCACCATTTCTATTCAAAATAATACTGGAACTTGTAGTTAGAGCAATTAGACAAGAAAAAGAAAGGGCATCCAAATAGTAAAGAAGTAAAATTGTCTCTGCAGATGTCATGATATTATATATTGGAAACACCAAACACTCTATTATAAAACCATTAAAAAGTATTTAACAAATTCAGTAAAGTAGGATACAAAATAAACATTCAAAAATTAATTACGTTTCTATATATTAACAACTATCTAAAAATGAAATTAAGAAAATAATTCCACTTAAAGTAGCATTGAAACCAATGAAATACTTAGGAATAAATTTAACCAAGAACTTAAAAGATCTATACACTGAAAACTATAAAATATTGATGAAAAAATTGAAGATGACCCAGATAAATGAAAAGATTAATCTTAATCATAGATCAGAAGAATTAATATTATTAAAATGTCCATGCTACTGAATGTGATTATAGATTCAATTCAGTCTCTATCAAAATTCCAATGGTATTTTCACAGAAATAAAAAAAATCATACATTTTATAAGAAACCACACAAGATCCTAACTAGCTAAAGTAATTTTGAGCAAGATCAACATTGCTAGAGACATCACACTATCTCATTTCACAGTAGTCTTCAAAAAAACCCTAATAAAAATGATATGGTACTGGCATGAAAACAGACATATAGACCACATAGAATGGAGAGCCCATAAGTAAATTCACATATGTGCAGTCAACTAATCTTCAGCAAAGTTTCCAAGAACACACAATGGAAAAGTATCACCTCTCCCATAAATGCCACTGGGAAAATTGCTGAAAAATGAAATTGGAACCTTATCTCATGCCATATACAAAGGTCAACTCAAAATGAATTCATGGCTTAAACTTAAGACCTGAAACTAGTAGAAACAAACATTGAGGAAAGTCTTCTTAACATTGGTCTGGGCAATGATTTTTAGGATATGACCCCAACAGCACAGGCAATGAAACCAAAAATAGACAAATGGATTGCATCAAAGTAAAAAAGCTCTGCACAGTAAAGCAAACAATAGAGTGAAGAGGAGAGAAAATGAAGTGGGAGAATGGGAAAAATATTTGCAAACCATAAATCTGATAAGGGGTTAATAACCCAAATATTTAGGGGACTTTTAACCTTAACAGGAAGAAAACAATTAACATAAACAAAAAAATGTGCAAAAGGCCTGAACAGTCATTTCATCAAAGAAGAAATACAAATGGCCAATAGATACATAAAAAGTTTCTCAACATCAATATTTGTCAGGGAAATGCAGGTCAAAATTACAGTGAGATACCACCTCACATCTGTTAGATTGGCTATTATCAAAAAGTCAATCACAAGTATTGGTGACAGAATGGAAAAAGGGTACTCTTGAACATTCTTTACTGGGAATGTAAATTGGTATAGCCATTATGGAAAACAGTATGGAAGTTCTTCAAAAAATTAAAAATAGAAATGCCATATGATCCAGAAATCCCACTTCTGGGTATATATTCAAAAGAAATTAAGTCAATATCTTGGAAAGATGTCTATATTCCCGTGTTCATTGTGGTATTAGTCATAAGAGCCATGATATAGAAACAACCTAAACATCTGTCATTGGATGAATGGATTAGAAAAGGTGAAATACATGAATGATGTAGCAGACTAGAGTGAGATTCTTCCGTGAGCTTTGAGGATTTTAGCTGCCATGTTGTCAATTGATCACATGGCTAGAACCTGTGAGTCCCCTCTAGGAGTTAAGATTATTAATTCTTGGCCAACTGCCAGCAAGAAAATGGAGACTTTAGTCTTACAACTGCATGGAAGTGAACTCTGCCAATGCCAGAATGGGCTTGAAAGAAACTTCCAATTTTCAGATGTGAATGCAACCTCAGCTTGATTTCAGTCTTATAAGACCCTAAGCAGAGAGTTCTGTTGTGTTGTGCCAACTTCAGACTTAGAGAAACACTGAGATAATAAAAGGGTATTGGTTTAAGCTGCAGTATTTCCGGTAATTCGTTACACAATAATAGAAGATGAATGCATCCTTATTATTTATGATCTCTTTTGCTGCAGTTTATTCAATAGTTTTCACTTGCAGATCATTTGAACTCTTTTAATTTTGTCTTTTCTCTCCGACAATGTGATATTCCAGTTGTAAAATACTGTTTGGTATAACTGTAGAAGGAGAAATTGAAGTGTCACATTAGATTGTGATCAATCCCTCTCACAACAGAGTGGAAATACAGGCTTACAAATCATTGTGTCCTTGTCCCGAGGCACTGTATACCTTATACACGTCTAATTTGATTCATATTCCAAGCGGGACTTTGTAGTGCATTCCTCAGGGTTCTCACCTCCACCAAATATGTGTCATTTTAGATTATGTTTTCCCATCTCTTAGCTCATGTTTTCTCTCAATGTTGAAGCTCATTTACTTATTGCTAGCATAGAGATCCGATCCCTCAGACTCGCTCTTCTATTTCTTTGTACTTAATGGTGCATTACAAAAAATCTAGGGCGAATTTAGAAACATTTCAGAAGCTTGTATTTATAAAATGACCAAGTATTTTACTCATGAAAATTGAAATGGGAATAAAGTGATTTTAAAAGTGAGGATCCAAAATGCCTTCCTCAAATATACAAATTAAATTAATATGCTTTTAATTTATTCCTGTGAGTTATTCAGCATTCAGTTCTCAATCCAGGACTCAGCAGATAACTGAATATCAATTTCCAACAAGAACAAAAGGTCATCAACAAAAACCTTTTAGAAACAGCTGTTATCACTACTTTGCCACCTTTAATCAAGACTTTTGCTCAGGCTCATTATTAAACAATACTTCCTGTTGAGTTAGATTTCAGCAATAGTAATGTGATTCTGTTCATATTCCATCCAATTTGGAGTGGTGTTCTTTAAAGTGAATTTTTGAGGGGCTATGTAGTTCAATGTTGGCTCAGTGGAAAGAGTGTTCAAATAGAAGCCAGGAATCTGGACTCTTGCTTTAACTATCTCATCTTTCCAATATATATATTTTTCTTTTGGTAGCACTGATCACCATTGTTTTTGATTTTTTATTGTTGATTTGTTTAACATCTAACAAAACAGAGTTTCATGAGGTCACAGATGTGACTATCTGGCTCCCAAATATCGTTCTAGCAGACAGCATATGGCTAGTCATAGAATGAAGACATTCTAATATTTGCTGAAATAAATACCTCTTGAAGTAAAGCAATTCAGGTATCATATTAAGTGTTCTTTCATTATCTCATTTATTTCTCACACTACCTTATAGAATAGGGAATAAATATTTCATTTATGGATTTAAAATACTTTTTTTTTTTTTTTTTTTGCTTATGTTGTTTCTGAGCAAAAGAACCAAAATTTAAAATCAGATCTGTGGAGCCAGGTTGCAAAGTTCAGGCTTGGGAACACAGACATTAACTCTGTTAGAGTGGACTTAGGTGAAGTTCTTTTCTCTTTTCAACAAGGTCAAATTAGAGTATGAAAAGTAAACTTTTAAGATGGTGCTATAAGGTTTCTGGCTCTTCAGTATTCAGTTAAACATTAACATAAGTAATACTGTTAAGGGATTTAGCAGAAGTAATTAAGTCCCCAAATCAATTGGCTTTAAAATAGGAAGATTATTCAGGTGGGCAGGTCCTAATTTCCTGAGCTCTTTAAAAGGAAAGCATTTACTCTGCCTGCCTGCAGAAGTGAAAGTCCAACAGATGTGCACCAACTGGCCTGGAATAAGCCAAATGTTCATGTTGCAAACAGCCTATGGAGGCCTCATGACAGGGAGCTGTGGGCAGTCTCTAGGAATTGAGAGTGGTCCAGCTGACTGCTAGGATGAAAATGGAGACCTCCTACAGCTGCAAGGAAATGAGTTCTGCCAACAACTAGTGAGCCTGAGAAGATGACCCCATACTTATAAAAGAATTGCATTACTGGCCAATATCTTGATTTCAGCCTGGTGAGACAATGAACAGAGAGCCAGTGATTCTGTGCCTATACTTCTGATAAACAGAAATGTGGAATAATAAGTGGATATTTTAAGTAACTACATTTTTGATAATTTGTCACACAACGAAAGAAAAGCAATAAATAGGGAATGGCTTCAAATTACTGGAAATTGACCTGGGAGTTATGAGTACCAATTTTGTTTCACGTCATGTTAGAGAAAGGGACAACAAATGGGGCCAACAGCAAATGACTATCAGATAATGATAATATACAGATTGGGGTCCTGCTCTGTAAAGGAAAGATGTTGTAATTTGTGGGGTGCTTCAGAAAGGCTTAAATTTCTTATAACCTTCCTGAGGGTTATTTGAAAAGTACATGCCTCTCTCTTTGTATATCCCTTACTTTTGTCAGTTATTTTCTTTGTAATTTCATTGAGTGTAATAGGCATATTGCCATCATAGGATTGTTTTGAGGATCAACTGAATAAATGCTTTCACAGTTAACTGTTACAAATGAAGGAGCTAAAGATTTGAAAGGCTGTTCAATTGGCCCTTGTTCATTCTAATACATTTCGTGTTTGAGGGCTCTCTTACCTTAAAACACATGACTTTCTATTATTTCCACTCAATTTTGCTGTGAACCTGTTTGCCCTGCAAAATAGTCTATGGAAAAAAAAAGTTTATTAAAACTATACTTATGAAAAGGAAAAAGGAATATGGCATAAGTTTGTAAAATAATAAAAGAGAATTGGATCTCTGATTGTAAATTCTAATAATGTCCATTATAGAGGGACACAGAGAGAGATGGAGTGGGGAGGTGGGGAGTGAAAGCGTGGGGAGTAGAGGGAAGAGGAGGGAAAAGGAGATGGCGTAAAAGAATGAGATGAGGGTGGGAAGTAGAAAGAGAATGGCTAACACTGGGAAAAGTATATAACCTCTCTTAGATTCAGATACCCCTTCTAGAAATCTGGAAAAAGCCACATTCCACAGAGTTATGAGTATTATGGTAATGCATTTAGCTCATGCTTAGTACATGAAAATGGGTTACTAAATTATGTATTTTTTTATCATTATTAGAATTTAATGCATTTCACATAAGAGAAACATTACAAAGGCAGCCATAAGTAGAGGATGTCCTCTTTCACAAAACTACTCACATAGGGTATTTATTCTTAATTTTGGAATTAGGCTTAAACATAGATATGTAATAGACATAAAGCAGTTGTTACAGTTAGAGTTCATATTGAATACATGCCATTTTAGGCTTAGAAATTTTTTTAAAGGACATATAAATTGGGACAAGTACCAAAAGTATCCGAATGTATAGAAGACTCTGACTCCATTTGCCTATTTATTTTTTATTACTATGTTGAGATAGGTAAAAAACTGGCTCCAGAAGTTTTGGTCACCAAATTCAGAACCGTTTTTCAGAGAAAAATACCTTCAAAGTTTGCTTATGCTTAAAGGCAAAGTAGACACATAATAATACAGGTTATTTTGAACAACTCTTTTTTTTTTTTTCTGAAAATAATACTCATGTGAAAGGATGAGACAAAATGTGGTAAAAATGAGTCTTTTAGTAAAATCTTGCCTCATATTTAATTTACGTAAGTGGGAAAAAAATAACGGTGGAATGTGCTGGCCAAGCTTTATCAGAAATGGCTTATAATTTGAATGGCTTCATTTACTTTTAGTTACTGTCACCTCTATAAGCTTTAGTACCATCCATGTAAAGCAGAGAGACATAACTACTACCAGTGTTGCTGGGGGTAACCTCAGACATAATCCACATGAAGGCATTTCAAATACAAAATTAAGAGGAACCATTGCTGAAAATTGGGCTCTTTTCTTATTTTGCCTTTATTTAATCAATAGTATTTTTCAGAATAACTGTCAGTACATTTTATCCTGAAAAATTTGTATGAATAAAAGGCATACATTTTTATACCCAGGTAAAAGAAATAATATGTTCTTTGATTACATTATTCTAGAACTTTTCACTTCAAATTACTACTATTTTGTTTTTATTCCTCTTATCTAACAATCGGTACGGATCAATACATTCTTGAATTAACTTTAACATACAGAATGTTGGGCATTCTAAGTTAATAAATGTCTCATAAATTAATATAACTTCTTTCTTTTGGTGTAATTTACATGAGAAAAAAGATTTCCCACAATTTATAGGAATAAAATGAATTTCCTAATGTTTTGTAGGCTAATCTAGTGAGTGATACAGAAACAAAAATAGTTTTAATTAATATTTTTTGTTCTTATTAAGAAGGACACATTTGAATGTAACTAATACCACTTGTCCTTTCTATGATTTTTCTTTGATGCTTTTAAAAATTTTTTATCTTAGAATTTAAAACCAATTGCTTAACAGATTCAGTGTTTTGGGAAATTGGATGTATGGCTATTATATGTCTTTTTCTAGTACTAATTCTAAAGTCTTGTCAGATTCCCCAGCCATGTCTGCACATGTCTACATTATTTTCTTTTCCCCATGAGTCTGTGCCATTGAGATTCTCAGCATGCCTAAGAGCTAAAGCCACAGAAAGACTGACCAAACATGTTTAGAATGGGACAAAAGGGGGAAATAAGCAGAGGTATGAGCCAGCATCACTTGTTCCTTTGGGTGAAATGATCTTTTCCAAAAGCCATTTCTGATCCCTTTTCCCTACTGCAACTACTATTTTCTAAAATAAGTATGTTTGTGTCGAGAAACACCTGCTGTATCAGTGGTGACTGACGTGTAATAGATAACTGAAGTACCATGTGACATATTCAGGGGTAAAGATAATTAAATAAGACTTTTATTATCTATGGAAATAGTAGTGAAAGTTTATTAAATGTTTCCCTTCATGCAATACAGAAGAGGTAGGAAGCATGGAGCCTGGTTCTTCTAATCACTCTAGAAGATCATTGCTTGGGCATGGGTGGAAGTAGAAATGCCAATGGCTTCTGTGGCAGAGACAAAAAAATGTGAGCTCAGGGAGACTTGTACACATTAAGGGATAATTGAACAGCTTAAGGAATAGAGAGCAGACATGGGAAGGATTTTTAGTATCCTCTGTTTATTTTACTTTCAAAAGAGGGAACACCATAAAAAATCATCTTCATAGTCAAACTTGCATTAAAAGGTCTTCCAACCCTTCCTGATTATTCTCTGTTCTCTAAACTAAACTTTTTCGTTATAGCCCTAACGAGTTTTAAGATTTATTGCTAGGCTTTTTCCATATCTTAGCTATTGTGAATAGTGCTGTAATGAACAGTAGGAGTTTTATACAGGCTTTAAGGAGAGGAAGGTTAGGCATATAAGGCGAATGAAACAAATGTAAAACCCCAGAGATGTGATTAAGTATGAAGAGCTCAGTAACCACAACTAGTTTTATAAGGCCAAAGTGTGAAATTCAAGATAATGTAGTGGAGTTTTGTGTGTGTGTGTGTGTGTGTGTGTGTGTGTGTGTGTGTGTGTGCGCGCGCGCGCGCGCACCCGAGCATGCAGGAGGAGGAATGAGTAGTTTATTTAATCTCTTGTTAAACATTGGCATATTTCCAATCTTGCTATTACAAACAAGGCTGAAATATGTAATATTATACATTTATTTTTGTTTGCGAGCAGGCATACCTTTAGAATACATTTCAAGAGGTGTGGTTGCCAAAGGGAAAGTATAAATGTTATTTTGAAAGCTATTGTCAGTTTTCCATAGACTGAATTTGTTCTATTTTCATATTTCCAAAGCAAGTAAGAACTTAACTGCTTTGTCCCACAGCCTTCCTAATAATGTGTTGGCGCACTTTAATTTTTGTTAATTTGAGAGTGAAAAATAGTTTCTCTGTTCTATGTCTCTTATTTTGAGTGAAGCTGAACACTGTTTTGTATATTTAATGCTTACTGATATTCATTTTTCTATGAACTGTCTCTTTATGTCTCTTGGACTTTTTTTTCATTGGCTTATTTGTTCATCTAGATTTTTGGAAGTTCTTTATATATTAGGATAGCTTTTTTTTTATCATATAAATTTCAAGTATTTTCCCAGCTTATAAATTGTCTTTTGACTTTGGTTATGGTGTTTTTCTCCATATAATTAAAAAGAAAATCAGGTAGTTTGATTATTTGTCTTTCTTTATAGTTTCTTCACCAAGACTTATTTAGAAAGGAATCCTCCATTACAAGAATATATAATTTGTCCAGGTTTTCTTCTAATACTTAGATAGTTTTATTTTTTTAATATTTAAACTGATTCATTGCAAGTACATCTGCTGTGTGGTTTGATTTATATATTGGACGTTTCCTTGTGTGCCTTCATAATCCCTCCTTTGCTTCCCACCTGTCTCATCTGTATCACAAGGAGACCACTCATCTGCTTTTTTTTGTGATAAAAACATATAATATAAAATTTACAATTTTAACCATATTAAGTATACAGTACAATAATTGTAACTATATTTACATTATTGTGTAAGAGATCTCTAGAACTTTTCATCTTGCAAACTGTACTCATCTATACTCATTGAACATCTGTTATTTCCCCCTCCACCTAGCCCCTGGTAACCACCATACGACTTTCTGATTCTAAGAATTTTACTACTTGAGATCTGTCATAAAAGTGGAACCATGCAGTATTTGTATTTTTTGATTGACTTGTTTCATTTAGCATAACTTCTTCACATTTCATCTGTGTTACATGTTACAGGATTTTTTTTAATGCTAAATAACATTCCATTGTACATATATATCACATTTTCTTTATTCATCTATCACTGGACATTTAGGTAGTGTCCACCTCTTGGTATTGTAAATAATACTACAATAAATGCGGGTGTGCAAATATCTCTTCCAAATCTTGTTTTCAATATTTTTGAATAGACATCTAGAAGTGAGATTTGTGGATCGTATGGTATTTCTACTTTTAATTTTTTTGAGAATATCTACAGTGTTTTTTGTAGAGACTATACCTTTTTACAACCCCATTAACAGTGCACAAGGGTACTAATTTTTCCCCATGCTTACTGACACTTATCTTTTGTTTTTGTTTTTGTTTTGACAGTGGCCACCATAAAGGTGTGAGATGATATCTGATTGTGATTTTGATTTGCATTTTTCTGATGATTAGTAATATTGTATAGCTTTTCATGTATTTGTTGGCCACTTGTATATCTTCTTTGAGAATATCTATTTAAGTTCTTTTCCCATTTTTGTTATTCATTGTTATTCATTATTTTATTTTGTAGAAGTTCTTTATATATTCTAGTTATTAAACTCCTATCAGATATATATTTTGCAAATATTTTCTTCCATTCCATAGGTTACCTTTTCACTCTGTTGGTTGTTTCTTTTGCTATCCAGAAGTTTTTAAGCTTGCTATACTTTCATTTATCTATTTTTACTTTTGTTGCCTATACTTTTGTATCATATCCTAAAAATTACTGCCAAATATAATGTCATGAAGCTGTTCCCTTAAGTTTTCTTTTAGAAACCTTATATTCGTGGGTCTTACATTTAAATCTTTAATCTATTTTTAGTTAATTTTTACAGATTATATAAGGTAAGGGTCCAACTTTATCCTTTTGCATATAGTTGTATGGCCTTCTCAGCATCATTTATTAAAGAGACTATCCTTTTCTCACTGTGTAATCTTAGCATCTTTGTCAAAGATTATTTGATTATATATGTGAAGGTTTATTTTTTTTATTATCTTCTATTGGTCTCTTTGTCTTTGCCGTAAATACTAGTTTGATTTGAGGCCTTTAGCTTTGTTTTTCTTTCTCAAAATTGTTTTTGGTATTTGGGGTCTTATTTAGTTTCATATGGTAAAAAAAAGCCGTTAGAATTTTGCTAGGGACTGTGTTTAATCTGTAGGTTGCTTTGGGTAGTATGGACATTTTAGCAATGTGAAGTCTTCTAATCCATGAACATGAAATGTCTTTCAATTTGTTTATATCTCCTTTATTTCATCAATATTTTGTAGTTTTGGGTTTATAAGATTTTAATAGGATTTCCCCCTAATTTGTTTTTCATATAGTTTGCTGTTAGTGTATAGAAACACAACTGATTTTTGTTATGTTAATGTGTATCCTACAATTTGCTGAATTCATTTATTAGTTCTAGTAGTTTTTAGTGCAGTCTTTAAAATTTAATATCTGCAAGATTAGGTCATCTACATGCAGATAATTTTACCTCTTCTTTCTGATTTAGATACCATTTACTTATTATTATTATTATTATTAATTTCTTGTCTCATTGTTTTGGTTAGGATTTCCACTACTTTGTTGAAGAGAAGTAGTGAGAGTGGGTATACTTGCCATGGGTATACTTTCCTGATCTGAGAGGAAAAGTTTTCATTCATTTTTGAGTCTGATGTTAGCTGTGGGCTTTTATATATGATTTTATTATGTTGAGGTAGTTTTCTCCCCCACCCTTTAGTTCGTTGTGTATTTTTAAGTTAAGTTTATTGGGGGTAGCATTGATTAATGCCATTATATAATTTTCAGGTGTACATTATAATTTCACATCTGTATATTCTATTGTGTGTTTATCACCCAAAGGCCAATTTCCTTCAGCTACCATATATTTGATCCCCTATACCCCCTTTGCCCTCCCCCTAACTCCCTATATTTGACCCTCTTTAACCGTCTACCTACCCCTTCCTCCTCTGCCCCCTACCATCTGGTAACCACTGGTCTATAGTCCATGTCAATGAGTCTCTGTTTGTTTGTTCTGTTCATTTGTTGCTTTTAGGTTTATATCCCACATATAAGTGATATAATGTGATTTTCAACTTTTTCTGGTTGGCTTATTTCACATAGCTTGATTATCTCGAGGTCCATCTATGTTGAGTATTTTTTTTTTACCATAAAAGGGGTTTCAGTTTTATTCAATGCTTTTTCTACATTACACAGATGTTCATGTTCTTTTTTTCTTCATTCTGTTAATGTGATTTATTATATATATTGATTGGTTTTTGTATGCTGAATTATTTTTGCTTTTCAGGAATAAATACCCCTTGGTCATGGTATATATACTTTAAATATGGGACTGAATTTGATTTGTGAGATTTTTGTTGAGAATTTTATATCAATATTCATATTCTGTAGCACATTATTTTGCAGTTTTCTTATACTTACTCTGACTTTGGTATCAAAGTAATTCTGGCTTGAAAAAATAATTAAGGAATATTCCTTCTTCTTCAAATTTTGTAAAAGATTGAGCTGAATCGGTGTTAGTTTTTTTTTTTTTTTTAATGCTTGTAGAATTTCCCAGTGAAATCATCACATTCGGAGATTTTCTTTTTTAGAAGATTTTTTTTATTACTGATTTTCAGATTTTCTATCTTCTTGTGATTAAATCTTGGTAGATTTTGTGTTACCAGGAATTTGTCCATTTTACTAGGTTATCAAATTTATTAGGATACTTTTTTTATAGTACTCTTATAATCCATTTTATTTTATTTGAAGTAATAAAGACCATTAATTTTTCTAAACTAAAATAATATCAAAGCACACATTTAAAAATTTTGATAAACAAATCAAGATGAATTCAAAGATAACCATATGTAAAAAATTTTGAAAAACAAAAACAAAGAGAAAACATTTAAAATAAATATAAATAATATTTTCAATGGATAATGATTAAATAGATAGCTGAATTCTGAATAAGAACAATGAATGCCAGT
>JAQQSQ010000379.1:0-14613 GCA_028627145.1 Eidolon dupreanum
CTTCGGCTCAGTCAAAATCAAGTCCAAGGCTATTATTTTGACTATTTGTTCTAGGTTCACTCTTCAGAGCTACAGAAAAATTAGACCCCTAACTCTTCCCATCACTACACCCAGGTCATCGTGTGTCTTGGAAACCTCTGTCCTCTTCTCCAGGGAAGCTGTCATCCACGGAGTCTGAACCCCTTGGAAATGGTCCTTCCAGTTTTCATCCCGGCAGAGGGCTCTCCTGCCGGCAGGGCGTGTTCCTGGCTCCGCGATGTGTCTGCTCCAGCAGACTTCCTGCAGTTCCGTCATGCCAACTCTAAAGCTTCCTTTTCTCATTACCAATAATTGAGAATTGATTATAGCACCTTAGCAACGAGCCTATTTGGAGGGCTGGGCTTCTCAGCTCCATCTCTGGATTTCTGTGGCAAAGTTCAGTGAGAGTAAAAGTCGTCAGCGGAGATGTGAATGCAGAAGGCAGAAGTGGGTGAGGACTCTCGCGGGTCATGATGTGATGCTTGTGAGGAAGAGGGGAATTCTGGGGCGACCTTGGTCCACAGGGTTTGTAGACAGTCAGGAGAATGAAAAGGAGTTCTTTCTTCCTTGAGTAATTTTGTTGGGGGTTGTGGCAAATGTTCTATTGACACAAAACCTTACAAACTGAGGCCTTTGACCAAGGTGATTTTTAAGAAAAGAGCAGCTCCACGTTAACATGAGAACGGAGGGCTGGCCTGCTAACTCCCCTCCGAAGCATCTAATCCGCATCCTGATTCCTCTTTAATACCATCACTATGGTTATTCAAATCTGTAGGTTTCTCATCAAAACAGCTCCTATTTTTGACTTGTACAACACATGGGAGAAATTTGTATGTATTTTATGGTCAGATTTTATCCTACTTTTGGGGTAGTAGGTAGTAGTTTCTGAGTGTCCCCAATAAGAAGGCTCAAATAGGACACGGGTGCTATCATGGAATTCACCACTGGAGGTGAGAGCGGCCGCCCAGCCCCCGTGGGGACTGGAGGAAGGGACACAGCAGGCCATCACAGTCTTCTCGCAGCTTCCCCCAGCCTCATGACCCACTCACACCGCCATGCTGAGGCTATTACTATACCCCTTCCTGAGGACCCTTTCTGTTCTTCCCAGTCCACCCTGCCCATTGGTCAAACTAATTCTCTTTGTGTGTGTCTCTCACCTCCGCAAATGGCCGTTCATTGATAGCAGTATTTCTTAAACTCTGAAAGGATTAATAGGCATTCCATGGAAAAAAAAAAAAAAGGGATTTTGTAGACAAAACAAAATTAAAGCGTTTCTTTACAGCAGGACTTTTTGGAGCCTTAACATGCTAATAAGCATTGCAAATTTTTAAGCATTTCCCCCAAATTTACTTGACTGGGATCCTGGCAGGAAACAGATGGTTCACTCAAAGGAGTAATCTCGGGGACTATTAGCAAAAGTGTGAACAGATTAAGGGAACCAACCAGGGGATGGTGGAGCAATCGGGGACTGGCTACAGAGGGAATTCTGGGAGAGGGGACGCGAGAGAGGCTGGAACGGGCGCTGCCTGGCGGTCGAGGAGCCCTCCTCAAGGGGGGAGGTGCTCTGCAGAAGCAACAGGTGGGGGTGGGGGAGGGGATGGGGTGCAGGAGTCTGAGGTGCCCACCCTTCCCCTGGGAGAGCTCCACAGCTCCATCTGGACCTGCAGGTCTGAGTGCTCCTTAATTCTGCAGTTCCCCAGGACCCCCTCCCCCTGCTCATTACCATCTAAGCCCAGGGGGTGATGGGGTGGGCACAAGGTCTGTCTGGGGGGGCACAGGGTGAAGTTCTGGATCTGTGATGGAGCTTCAGACTGTCTTTCTCCAGATTAGATTCATCGGGAGTATTTCACTGTATATACTACGTGACGTAGAGTTCCTTCAGAATCCTGTTTTCCTGGGAAATGCAATTGGTCAGGCAGAAACTCTTTGGCACTGGGAGGTGAACAAGTTAAGAAACATGAGCTTCATTGTTTTCCTTTCTCCTTTTTGTCAGCTTCTCCGCTCTCTCTCCCCAGGTAAGTGGAGTGGAGCGAGCATTCCATTTGCGTTTGCTATAGTGATTCCGCTTCTCATATCCTCCCTCTGACTTCTCTTTACTTTGACAAAGAATCTCAGTACAGCACGCTACCTGAGGCGGGGCAGGCTCCAGGCAGCCCCGGGCCGAGCGACCAGCTCCCAGCGCCTCCCCGCCTGCCGTGTCACATTCAGCCTCCGGATCACAAAGGCAGACACTGTCGTCCCCTGGCCGGTCAGCGGTCAGCGTGGCCCCACTGGCGCCTCGCACAGTTAGCACTTTGTGTGTCTCTGGGGCAAGGCGGTCACTCTTCCTCTGGACAACTGGCAGGTGGAATCAATAGCCGCACGGTCTCCTGGGGTGGGTGTCTGGGTTCATTCCAGCCACACTGGAGCCTTCCCACCAGGCCCTGCCAAGGATCTCTCCTTTGAGGGCAAGGTCGATGCCACCTCTGGGTGGGGAGGGGCGGAGGATAGGTTCTGAGGCCAGAGCTGACAACAGGACTAGGAAGAAATGGTGACTGACTTTTAACTCTAATCACCCAGCTAGGTGATTAGAAAGCCAAGAAAGGGGAGAAAACATCCATGAATGTGAAACGGGGCCCTGATTGATGGATGGATTGATTGAAATCCACATATAACACATTAGTTTCAGGTACACAAGGTAATGATTCAATATCGGTCTATATTATGAAATGATCACCACAGCAAATCCCGTCCATCACCACCCATAGTTACAAATTTGTTTTTCTCGTGACGAGTGATTTATTTTATTTTGATTATTTGGCTAAGATCCATTGGGCAGAAGGAGGTTAGTATCTTCACTGTGAAATATGCACGAACTAGGTGTGCAGGAGGGCCAGTGCTAGCGTACGGATGCCGCTGTGTGTTCGGGAACTCCGATCTTGCGTTTGCGGTGCTGTGGCATTCTGTGCTGCTCCCCTGACTTCTCTCCCACCTGCACCTGCCCACATGCTCCTAAAAGTGCTGTACGGGGTACAGTTTTACATTATGTAAGAACGGGTATTATTGTACATTCTTTTCACCAACATCCATCCACATTTAAACTTCGCATCTTTTTGGAATCATTCAAATTTTAAAAAGCAAAGTAAAACGAAGTCGATTTTGGAAACTTTTTGAGAATTTTGGCCTTCCTCTCGTGATAACTTGATCGCCTTGCCCACTGGTGGACGGGCTGGGAGGCTGGGAAGTCGTCCTCCGGGAGGGCAGTGAGGGACCAGCTTGCTGTCGCAGCATCTGTAGCCTGACTGCTACAGGCCCGAGGTGTGCAGTGTCCTTGTCTGTTAGGCCGCCATAACAAAACGCCACCCACCGGGTGACTTAAACCACAGAAGTTTATTTTCTCACATTTCTGGAGGCTGGAAGTTCAAGATCGAGGTGGCAACATGGTTGAGTTCTGGTGAGACCCTCCTCCTGGCCTGCAGACAAATGCATTCTCACTGTGCCATCACACGGTGGGGGCAGGGGAAGGAGAGAGAGAGAGAGAGAGAGAGAGAGAGAGAGAGCACACGCGCACGAGCTCTGCTGTCATGAGGGCCTCATCTCATGGCCTCACCTAAACTTAATCACCTCTCAAAGGCCCAGCCTCCCAATACCATTGCATCGCGGTTTCAACATATGAACTTGGGGGAGACATAATTCAGTCCATAGCATGCAGCTTTTGTGCGTTTTAATGTTGCTCCCTCATTAGTGGCAAAAACAAGAGCCGATCTGTCAGAGGCCCCGTGCTGCGCAAATCCCGAGGAGGCGGGTGTGTGCCGTGGGGCTTCGACTTCCGCACCCCCCTCACCACACGCGCGGTCCCATGGGTCCTCACAGAGCGGGTCCCCTTGTCCTCATCGCCAAAGGAGGAAACTGAGGTTCGCTGGCATTAAGGGATCTAAAGCCCCTTCTGAAGTTAGAGCAGGAGTCATCCCCTGTTTGCTCCTCTAGGCTTTTTTTTTTTTTTTTTTTTAACTAAGCATTGTGCTTCTGGAACCTTTCTTCTAGATAGGACGCCAAGATAAGAACAGAAGAAAAGTAGAAAACAATGAGGAAGCCACTAAGGACAGCTGCACAGAGAAATCTGTCATGTGCTGGGCTGTGGGAGGAGAGTGTTAGAGGCATCGCTGGGACAGGTCGTGTGCTAGAAAAAAAGCCCACGCCTCCTGCCGTCCACTGCTGGCCTTGAGCTGCGCCTCCCGGGGATCTGGGAACATCCCAGTGTCAGTGATAGGAGGGCCCAGGAAAGCAGGCATCTGTCCTGGCGTTGTCCCTTGGCTCGCCACGGCCCGGCTGGCCGGCCAGCTCCCCCTCCTGGCTTCCACGCTGCCTTCTCAGCCCTTCTCCCCCTCAGGCCAGAGGACACAGCAACCTCCTGAAGCTGTTCCTTGTGGAGCTTGGCTACTGGTTCCAGTGGAGTCTCCCCTTAAAGAATCTTGGCAGTGGTTATAGCCTCTAGTTTCTGTTTTTAGAAACTGCAAAACAACATGAAAGGACAGTGTCTCTCTGATAAGGAGCCACCTGATAAACATCGGCTTCCTACTGTTACAGCTGCGGTCAGGGGGCCCTTCTCACCGCCCGAGTCAGCATGGGCGCTTGGGGTCACACCCGCTTCTGTAACAGCAGCTCCCCCCACCCCCCACCGTGTCCCCTTCGTCAGCCCTGCCTAGGCTCCCTGCTACCTCATGGTCCAAATCGGAATATAAAGATATAGATATAGATGATATAGATATAGATCTTTCTATCTATATATCTATATCAATAAGTGTGCTATGAATGTATATGTATATATAATGTATATATATCTATACAGGCTGATATATACATTGTATATGTATTATGCATATAGACACATGAATGTGTACATATGGGTGCATGTGTATATATACACACATACATATGTGTATGTACACAGGTATATAAATACATACCTATATCTGTGTATATATGCATGTATGTAGCTACCTTTTCTAGTGTTTGCAATACGCTCAATCTTTCCTTGTTTTACTCTCACGCCGACTGTGAGGCAGGAATAGGCCATTTTACAGATGAAGAGCTGGGGGCAGGAGATGTCCTGCCCAGGGAAGGAGTCCAGCGCATCCTTGCCCCAAGGCCAGGGCTCCAGTCTGTGCGGCCCTAAGCCTTTCCCAGCCCCGGGGACCCTCCACCCTCCAGGACCGGGGCAGATCCAGCCTGGGTCCCCTTTATGGTGAACCAGTGTGGCTGAGCTCTTGCTCCAGATCTGAACTTTTTTCCTTCCTATTCTCTAATGTTATCAAAATAAACAGAAATCATGGTTTACGGTGCACAGGGCTGAGCTTGACTTAATGTAGAGACCACATGGATGGCTCAGGAAACCACCGCGTTTAACTGACTGCAGGTTGTGGACCGCGTCTGAGGAAGGGCCTGAGCCTGCGAGGGCCAGGCAGGGTTCACCCACAGTTCACAGGGCAGAAGCGAGTGAGTCACCGGTCGGTGGCACAGCCGGGGCTGGATCACCCTGCGGCTCCCTTCCTTAAATGGACAGAGATTCCAACTGCTGCGTGAATAACAAAGGCCGTAATGTCCCACTCGCCAATGGGGAGCAGGCCGCCAGCAAAGGACCCGCAGCAGCTGTTTTTTTCCAGAGTGCCGAAGGCTGCAATCCTAGCCCCCCTCAGCTGTCACGCTCAAACCTTGTGGGGTTCGGCAGAGAGCACAGATGGCCCAGGGCCATGGGTCCCACCCCCAGAAAACTGCAAGGGGAATTTGTGTTCTGTGGACAGGGCTCCTCCAGCGTGCCAGCCACCAGCTCCCTGCCCTGGGAAGCGTTGCTCTTTTATTTGAAGGCAAATAGCATCAGTTGGCAACCCTTTGGGCATTGGAACTCCGCTGGGAATGCACAGGATAAACCTTATCTTTTCCCTTTAATGCCTTATGACCCCTCACTTTCTCTTTCCTGCCTTGTCGTTCTTATTCTCCATTTGTCTTTTGGAGCACTGGCTAAGTGTTGGATAATTATTAAGTGTTAAATGTCTTAAGTAGTCATCATGCAACGTGCTGCTTTGTTAATTAAGCTACAGCAGAGGAATACAGAAGATCACCCCCATCTTGACTTCTCATTCTTTCCTTCGAAAAGTGTAAGTCTGTGAAATGCTAAGCTTTCACATTTATCATAATCACTGATAAAAGCTCATCGTTCTTACGAAAAGGAGCAAAGAATCAATGGGAGAGCGGAGAGAACGCTATAAAGAGGGTTGGGATCAGAACAGCGTAGAGGCTAAGAATGTGAGTTGGCAGAGCGTCCGGTGCCGACTCTGTTGCTTTCTTGTGGGGCCCTGGGCAAGTCCTTAAGCAATCTGAACCCTGATTTTCTCTTTCATGAAGTGGGAACAATAATACTGACCCTCCTGGGGCTACTGTGAGGATTACAGGAGGAAGCACGGAGTGCTTCGTGGTAGCGAGTGCTGTGGAAACGCGAGCGTCGCTCCATCGCTCTCTTTTCCCTCTAAAGTAATGATATTTTCCGACTCTAGTGCAAACATCATTCGGACAGGCTTTGGCAGATCATTTAAGGCAAGCTGGATGCCCAGAGGAATGTGCTGCAATCCTAAGGCCTCTCCACGTTAATGGGACCGATTGTGCGGAAGCTGATGGAGTTGCTGGTTCCTGGCCAGAATGCGGAGGCAATGAAGACCCTTTTCATGCTGTGAATGACTGGGTTTGGTGAGCTTCTTTGATGAGCTTCTTTGTCCATATTCAATGGGGTCAGTGTCCCTTCCCTAGAATGGGAATGGGGTCAGTGTTCCTTCCCTAGAAATACCGCACCCACATCTTCGCCTCTTAAAGAGGCCGCTTTGTTGTTGTTGCTTTATCTAAACTTTCTTTAAATTGACCTCCTTTCTCCACAGCGTATGCTAAAATCCTGGGCCCCGACCAAATGTTTCTGAAAGAAGCCCTAATGCCTTTGGTTAAATGCCAAATAAACAACTCTCCCGCTGGGAGGGGACCCTCTTCTGACATCTCCAAAGCCCTGCGGAGCCTGGAGCACAGGATCACTGGGCTCTCTGCAGAGGGAAAAAATCTCAGGGCCTCCCCCCAGAGGAGAGAGCAAGCTCAGTGCCCGCCCCGCCGGTTCCGGCGGCATCTCCCGCTCTTTGTCTGTCTGCCCTGCAAGGCTCTCCTGTCCCCCTGGCTCAGCCACTGGTCCAGGATCAACAAACATGTTGACGTACAGTAAGTCCTCTTGGCTCCCCAGTTCCCTGCTCCCGCCCAGTGCTGAGAGCTTTTGCATGGAATTTACACGTGGCCGAGAACCCAGCGGAGCTATTGTGGTTTGAACCCAGCAAGGGCGACCCGATGCTCCACCAGGCTTGTTGGGTTTCAGGGGCTAAAACTGTCCAATGTGCTCATAGTTATTTCTTGACACCTATTTCACCCTCTAGAATGGCCTCACAAATAAGGATTGTGAGCATTATGACTCCATGTTGAAGATGAACTAGAGAAAGAAAGAGAGATCTGGAAGAATACAAACCGTGACGTTAACAAAAGTTAACTCTCCATTGAGGAATTCTAGTTTATTTAATTTTGTTTTCTTCTGCTTAGCTGTATTTTCTAAATTTTCCCTCATGGTCATGTTTCATTCTTGTAATAAAAAAAGATAGAAATTTATGTTTTAAAGTAAACATTACTAAAACAGTAGCCCATAAAATACATCATTCTTTCCTCTGGGATGAGCCAAAAGCTGACAGTTTTCCTTTTTTTTTTTTTTTCAGGTATAAATCATTATTTGCTCTGCATGAGATGGTGAGTGCTATTTACAAGACTATTTTAAACCAACAAGCTTATTTTGGAAGGTTATGACAGACTTAGTGGGAATTACAGGATTTGAATTGGGCAATGTCTTGGATGTGGTGCCTGTTTTGATGGACAAGAGAAGAAATGAATAGGTGTCTCATTGGCTGAAAGGAAGCAGAATCAAGACTCTAGGTTTGCAGTGGATTGAAGTAATTACCGTCTTGATATGTCAGTTAAAATCCCAGCGCCCCCTGGAAGAGGCTAAGCACGAATCATATCTCTTTACACTTCTTTTCCTTCGACTGCTTAGTTGAGGAAGGAGTTTGGCAGAGTATGACGCTTAAACTTAGTCTCACCAGTGTGTGCTGAGGTTTTCCTTGGTGAGGGGCTAATTCAGGTTTTAGAACAACAAAGCAGAGTTTGTACCATAAATGAGAGGCCTACGATGACTTTGCGTCAAAGCCGAAGCTCTGGGCTTAGGTGTCCGAAATGCACTCGTGTTACGTGCTTTGTGACCTGCACTGAAGCCCGGAGAAGGTAGAGGGCGCTGTGATTGGGGTTCGCGCTTGTTCCCCACGTCCACGGTCCGGTCCGGGAGGTGCCTATTCCTTCAGCTCTGCTGCTTTCTCTCTGTGTCCCCACATAACGGGACTTGCGGATGCAGTGTTCCGCCGAGTGTTTTCTGGGGGCCTCCCCTGCGCCCCAGGGAGATGCAGGCGCACAGGCTCGGGTGCGGCTCGGTGGCTGGCACTGCGGCTGGACCCCGGGCGCCGCCTCTCCACAGCGCAGAGAAGGCTTGACCGGCCCTGGCTCTGGAAAGTCTTAGGAAGCGTCGGAAGAATTTGGCAAAGATCGGCCAGCTCCAGAGAATCAGTGCTTCCTCGCCCCCTTGAATTTGGTGAAGACTTCATAAATCCGGAGGCTGCTGCCAGGATTAGAAATAGATTTCTAGAATATCCCAAGGCTAACCTAAGAGAGAACTGCTGGAAAACTGCTCTCAGGGTGGCAAGGAAGGGAACTTTTGATGTTTATATAGGAAGTGATCTGTTTCCTCTGTGCGAAAAGCACACATGAATCACGTGTCTGCTCCATGTTATAAATGGTTCTGTGCGCAGAACCAAGGGGAGGCTTGCGATGTACCACGTGCAGAAGACTCGTAACCCTGGTACCTGCAGCTAAGGGAGAACTGTTAGTATCAGGCGCTCTTCACCCTGCAGATGGGATCAAAGGGAAAGTGGGTTCAGGTATCGGACCGGACGTGGCACATTGGTGGGGCTTTAGTTGGATGTGGAAACGTTTGGGAAGCAGATGGAAGCACAAAACAACTGAGCCGATCTACTCTGAGTTATTTCATGAAACCAAAAGCATTAAAACCGGGAATTTTAAAAATTGTATTACTGACTGAGTAATGTCATCTTTGAGTTTAGAAAGGTCTTTACAAATCAGCTAGTCTCGTCTACTGATTGCTTTAATCCTCTCTAGAACTTTCCGCTGGCCTTTCTGGACTCCCGTCTCCATTGGCGAGCTTTCTCACTGTTACAGAATTTTCCCCTTTTGATTCATCTTCAAAGATCATGGTATCTTTTACTCCTAGAATTAATTTTCTCTGGCCTTTTTATCATAAATGATTTTTTAAAAATCGGTCAGCTGTTTAGAGAAAACTTTTATTGAACATTTAATTACCTGTCTTGGATGTCCATTGTTTTACCACTGGAGAATCTGAAAATAGGGTTCATTTAGATTCCGTAAGAGAAACTTCGGGTTAATTGGAAGATAAAAGGTAAGAACCGACTTAGCGCATAGCAGCTGCCTCCTCTTATCTCCAAGTTTTCTACTACCCTTGGACTTTCTCTTTCTTAGGGAAGCTAGGAGCACCTGGGCGTGGATCTTGGGCACACCACCTACCAGCAGAGAGACATTAGGCAGGTTACTTAACCCCTCAGAGCTTCGCTCCTCCCACTGAATGGAGATTCGAATGGTATTATCTCATAGGGTTATTGGGAAGGTCGAATGTGAAATGCTTAAATAGTCTCTGCCTCGTACTAAGTTTTAATCAATATTAGCTCTTATTATTACTGTCTCAGGCACACCCATCCACACAAAGAACAGTCTCCACTAGGGGTAACATGAAGTGAATGAGGAAAGATGGCAGAAGCAGTCCTTGCCTCGTCTAATGACAAAGAAAGGAAATGACTAGAATCACTGAGGTCTGAATGCAGTGGGGAGGCAGCTACAGCACTGAGCCAAGAGTGAGTCCGCTCACAGTTTTCCGCGGGAGAGAATTACGGGGAAGACGCAGCTTCCGGCATTTAGAAGTGAGAATGTTTTCTTCCTTATTGTGAAGCTTATTTTAAATAATTTGGCTAATTAGGTGATGATTAAATTACCCTGCTCCCATATATTTGTGCTTTCTTCTACGCAGAATGTATCTGCCTTAAAAGTTGTAGGTAATTATGTGTTTGTGAAGGAATTCCTTCATACTTCGTACATAGTAAGTGCTCAAGTGTATTGAATGGTAAATTATTTTATAAAGCTGATAACAACAGTTAACATATTTGAGCACTTACTATGTGCTGCACATAATTATCACTTAATCCTATAAAGTTGGTACTATTATTATTCCCAATTAACTCTTGAAGAAACTGAAGTCTGGAGATTGATGAATCCTTGGTATCGTCAAGATCGCTGTCATTTCTTTGTTTGCATATTTGAATTTTTGTTGTTGGGTATTTTTAGAATAGAACGCACCTGCAGGAGAAATGATAGAAATGACTTTCAATGGATCTCAGAATAGACCAGGCTGCTAAAGAATTAGGAGGGATGCATATGGCTGAGCTGAAGATAGGAACCATGGAAATTGTGTGGTGACTCTCAGAAGAGGAGGGAGAATGAGCAAGAGTGAGCCAAAGCCACCTGTGAGGCAGACTCACAGGGAGCCCTTGGGCAGAACAATTACAGATTAGCCTGAAGAATACTGGCTTCCCCTTCACCTAAGACAATATTGGCTCATTATACACTGACCCTAGTCAACCCGTCCAGTTCATCTATTATTTCCTCTTCCCATGCTCTACTTTCTCAGTGCAGTAAACTCCTTTTATTGCCAAAACATACTATTTCTTTTTACGTGTCTGTTTTCACACACGATATACCCTTTATCTGAAATGCCCGTCACAGCCCCAGCTTGTTAATTTAATAAAGCCACCACTTATTTCGTGTCCATTTCACATAGGTTATCTCTAACTTTATAACACTTCTGCAAGGTCGGCATTACTGTTTCCATTTTGCGGATGGAGAAACAGAAGCCAAACAAGGCTAAATAATAAACCTGAGGTTACACAGTTAGATCTAGGGCCCGAATGTAGCTCTGTCTGATTTTAGTCTGTCGCTCTCTCCTTTTCTCATTCTTTTAAAATTCCCAGTCACTTTTCAGGGTGCAGCCCTAACATCATTTCGTCTGCGAAGCCTTAATAGAATTCCTCAGATAATTGTGTAGTCCTCTATAATGTTGCAATACTCTGTACACACTTACAAAAACAGTATTTATTAAAGGTTTTCTAATTATATGTCCGCATGGCTGTGCTGCTCCCCCAGGATGGGTTTCATAAAGAGAGGAAGGGGTTATATCTTTATACATCTTTGTAATAATATCTTTCCTCTCCTCCGTTTTCTAACTAATCCCTCCACATTGCTTGTCATGTAATATGCCCTTAATAAATTATTATTGCATTAATGAATAAATTAATTAATGTTAAGGAGCTCATTTGTGAAGCTGTGAACTTCCTCCTCTTTGCCAGATTATTGATTCTGCCTCTAAGTATGTTCCTTGTCTGCATCCCACACTAACGTGATGAGCACTAACCAGATGGCTAGCCATGGAGGCGTCCATCCTTGGAACCCAAAGCCTGCTTCCCCAGCCAGTGTGCTGGAAATGCTCAGAGCCCATACCATACTCGGCTACCTGCTCTGTGGCCCCTGCAGCCACAGCAGCAGCAGCAGCAGCAACTCCAAATGTAAGGACTGTGTGAATCTCTGGATTAACCCTTCAGGGTCTGACCTTGGCAGTGGAAGTCCTAAGCTTTCCCAATCCGAACCCGTTTTAAAGCATTTGCTGAGTCACCTCACATCAATATCATTCAGTGCAGACATGCTTTAAGCACAGCAGCCGCTCTGACAGATCAACTGTTTCCAAATGTGTGCTATAGCCAAGCATCCAAGCCCCAACACTAATCCGAAGTTTACATTTTAATATAAGCAGAATCACTAAATTTCTCAGAGGTTCACCTATATTTCTTTTCAATCATTGCCTTGCCTGTCAGTCTTTGACTTACCTTCTTTTAGATTCCGTCCACCTTTCCTCCTTCAAAACATGATAGGGCTTGATTCCAGAACTTTTGTCTAAAAATGAGATGATTGGATAATGAACTGAGCAAGCCTCTGTCATTGAAAGGGTTAATACCCCTTCCCCAGTGACTGACCAAAGCTGAGCTGTCACCCAGGTGCAGACAGTGACATGTCTACACGATCACAACAGTGCAACTCGGGCACCCTGAGTCCTGAAGAGGCATTGTCACCAATGTTTTGGCCATAATATGCAATGGCAATAAGTCATTTAATTTTGATTCTCAGAGTTGTTCTACAAAGAACATAGTCTCCTTGCTAGAGTGACCATCTGTTTTGGTTTATGCCATTGTTCCAGTGTCATCCTGTCCAGATTAGCATTTGTCTCAGACAGAAGTGTCCAGGTTTGGAAGATGTAAGTTTCCTTCCTCCTTGCTGTCTCCTCATCTAGCCCCAGCCCACTCATAGGACACGTGGGCCCTTGTCTAGCTCTGCATTGACTGTAGCCAGAGAGTGCATTGCACTGTGCCTCTGGGCATGGGAAAAAGCCCAGCCAACGAAGGGCAGGCAATTCGGCAGATGTGAGCAAACAAATGGGGATCGATCTCATCAAGTCAAGCCAACCCAGGCCCAGGCCCAAGCAGGGTAGGCTGCTGTTGAGGGATTATGGGAAAAGTTTCACCCAAAGGTGGCCTCTGTCACCATGCAGGGCCAGCTCACCACAGAGGCACTGCATGAGTCTAGGAGCTTATGAGAGATAGCGTTTTCTTTTCTGGCTGAAGACATTATGTAAATGCCTATGGAAGAACCATTAACTGATTAACAGATGAGTATGAATTAGCTTGTATGATTAAGCGATTAATACCTATTGTGAACTAGCAGAGCCTGAAGACAATAGAGTCTGATGAAATGAGACTAAATATTTTGCTTATGCCATTATGAGGTTTTTAGGTAGATGTGTGGCATCTCGTCTGGATGTGATTTCTTCTATTATTTTGTCACAGAGAAAGAAGAAATGATTCAGGGTGTGAGAAATCAATCTTTAGCAAACCTAAATATGTTTTATACACCGTCACAGTAGCCCCGTGAGGAAACAGCTGTTGTCACCTCTTTATAGATGAAGTGATCGGGCTTGGAGAAAATTGTCCAAGATGACAAGAAAATTGTCCAAGGTGGCTGAACCAGGACTGACAGCCGGAATAGACCCATATCCCATCACTTATTCATGGGGCCAGCTTTCCACCGATGATGAGAACTTTAAAGGAAAAGTGTGGCTCATCCTTGAAAGAGTTGTAAGAATTGATGATTGTGAAAATGTTAAGAAGGAAAATGTGAAGTTGCTGATAGTGATGACTGTTTTAAATATTATATGACAGGTACCCTGCTAAGCCTTTTACATTATTATTATTTTTTCAATCTTTATAAAATGCCTGTGAATTAGATGCTCTGAATCTCTTTTTACAAATGGGAAAATCAAGACAGTAACTGAATGGTTGTGCCAAAATTCGAACCTACCTCTCTCTGATGACAAAGCCTGTGTTCCTGGCCCTTGCACTCATGGACCCCTGGTCTGCAGGAGTGGGACCCAGAGACAGACAAAAACTCCCAACCGAGAGAGAAGTGACAAACTCTAGGAACAGAGCTGAAGCTAGAACTTACTGTTCTCCAAAAGGATTTTAACTCAAAAAGAAAAATCCTGAGTAATATAATACTAAAAAATAGTCTAGCATTAATATAATAAAGTAATTAAATGTTAGCTAGCAAAGTATAGAGTTAGATCTAGAAATACATTTTTTTCTTAAATTTTTTCTCTATTTTTGTAAATAAAGATTGACAGTCACACTTAGCTAATTTAATTAATTACTACTGTGATAGGAAAATAATAATGAAACCTATTAAGGTCTATTACAGGGAGAGATTGACAATCAATGATTTGAGACCTCAGGGTGCTTAGGAATAGGAGGAATCTACCAAAAGAAGTTCAAGATAAGGCTAGTGTGCTGCAATACAATTTTTTATTTCCAAAATTTCCTAGAGATGGAGCTTAAACCAAATCTGGATTGTTTTATTTGGGAAAGGCCAATCAAATGCATGAATAGAAAATGGAATAGTATTAACTCTGCTAAAGTGAGAACAAAAATTGATCTTGCTCAACGGAAAAGAACAGAAAGCCCAGAAATAAACCTAGGCTTTATGGGCAATTAATTTATGACAAAGGAGGCAAGAATATACAATGGGGCAAAAGACAGCCTCTTCAGTATATGGTAATGGGAAAACTGGACCATTTTCTTATACCATATACAAAAATAAACTCAAATGGATTAAAGACTTACATATAAAACCTGCAGCTGTAAAACTACCAGATGGAAACATATGCAGTAAACTTTTTGACATGGGTCTTAATATTTTTTTTGATAGGTCTCCTTAGGCAAGGGCAACAAAAGCAAAAATAAACAAATGGGACTA
>JAQQSQ010000380.1:0-14609 GCA_028627145.1 Eidolon dupreanum
GCTCCTGGCCCCTGCCCGGCCCCCCGGCGACCCCTCTGCAGGCTCCGTGCTGCCCCTTCCTCGCTCAGCCCACTCAGAGCCCCCGCGTGGTGACCCGATGCTGGACGCGGGTCGTGTCCCCATCACCCGACCAGATCACAGCCCCCCCGAGGTCGGAGACGCACACGTCACCATTCCACACCCAGCCCCGAGCGTGTGGGGGACAGGGAGTGTTCCCTGACATTAACGCTGCTCGGTCTGGGGCCATTTTCACAAAGAGGGAAGTTGGATAAGGGACAAGGGAGCCTCACATCCAGGAAGAACTCGACCAGGTGGTGAGTCTGCAAAAATCATTACTGCTTTTGCCAAAATATGGAATTAATACCCCTGTACCTTTCATATGCAAAGGACGACGTAGCTGTCCCAAGAGACCTCGCATACTTTGCATGAGTTTTCTATCAGCCTTGGAATCGGCCATTTTCTTTGGACTGAATTGAGTCAATTTCATCAAAATTGAAGAAGCAGTTGTGCATGTAGATATAGTCTCTGATGGTGAATTTAATCGACCCAAATGTCACATCTTCAGGGATTCCACCCACCACCGATTCTGCCTTTACTGCCAATTCAAGGCCGGATGTCTTTTTTTTTTTTTTTTTTAATCCAGAGGTCTTAGTCAGTTTATCTTTCTTTTCTTGATGTGTGAGGAGCCGGGTCTCCCCACCGAAAGACGCCGACGGGTCACACGCCCGAAGGACTCCACTGCCCCCAGAGCCTCAGTCACCCCTGGGCCGTCGCTTGGGAGGCGAGGGAGGTGGGCCGATGCCCGCAAAGCCGGGGGCTGCGTCCTCGCTTTAAGGGGCTTAGTTAATCCACGCCGCCGCCAGCCGGCTGGTCCTGCAGCCTGACCCAGTAACGAATGACAGTGGACAAAGCCCTCTCTTGGGAGTCCAGGAATCACCTCCAGGGGCGATCCGCTTTTGCGGGGCACGGGGTTTCATTTTTAGTGCAAAGGAGAGGACGTTTTCCTAACAAGCGAATGCTGCGTGGGAAGGAGCGACGCCACTTCTCTTAGCTGAGTCTCTCCCGAAACCCAGCAGAGTCATGAGGGACACAGAGCCCGCCACCCTCGCCTGCCTTCCTGCAAAGTCCTGGGGAGAACGGGCCGGAGGCCCTGGACCCGGAGCCTCAGCCCTTCGGCCTAAACGTCGCCCGAGTGAGCCGTCATCTGCGTCCCTCGATGTCCTTTGCAGCTCTGCGCTGTGCCGCCCACGCCCCGGGGCCCTCCGGTACGTGTGACCTTAGGACATCTTTCTGACGGTGGTGGAATGCCTGCCCGCACACTCTGCCACATGGTTCCACCCACGGAACCCACGTTCACTTTCGGCGCTCCGAAGGCCGAAGGCAACGCGCCCGGCTGCAGGCAAGCCACCCAACCCCGCGAGCCTCCGCTGAGCGTGTGAGCTTCCTCGTGGCCGGGTTCCGTGGCTCAGAAACTCCTCCGTGCGAGATGCCTGCTGCTTTCCATGCGCTTTGTTGATCGCAGAGAAGGAAACGGAATTAGCATAAAATGCTCCAAAGTAGTAAAAAGGATTATTGAGCACCCTCTCTATTTGACCTCCTGTTGACCTGGTCTAATTTGTATTATCTCTGGGACGTTTTAACAGATCATTTTCCTTTGTTAAAATTAGGTCAGATTAGAGAATTATGATCCCCCATTTATTCCGCTCAAAAGACAGTCATCTCTGCCTCTAAAATAATAACCCTATCTGCACTGAGATCTTTCTCGTTAAATAAAACACGTGCCTTCATGTTGCCTCTTAAATTACTAAGTGTGGAGCTGCCTCTTGCAACTGTGATTATTGGTGAATAAGTGTGAGCCCGGCGCTGTCTCTCCGAGCCCCTGGGAATGAGACTGGTCATTCATAAATTGCCTATTGATCAGTCCGCACTAGAAATTAGACGCATATCTTTGAAAGGAATTATTAGACTTTGAGTAACATTTGCCCTGGAATATTCAGAGGTCTGGGCACATCTTTCTCATAACCGTGAGGCCCCTGATTAACGACTGGCGATTATGCACAGCGCTCCCAAGTAGAAATGCCCCGCCAGGCACCCCGCCCCCCTGTCCCCACGGCCGTTGCTCGGGCACAGCTCCCTCCCACTTCACAGGGGACTTTTTTTTTTAGACAAGAGATTTGCAGAATGAAAAAAGACATGCACAAGCATGATTTATGATCTGTTCAATGTTTAGACACTGGGTAATTTTATAATTGATACAGTGTTTTAACCTTTGATTTTTTTTTTATAAAATGCAAATTTAGTCATTTTCTTGGCGCTGGTTTATGCTCGCACACAAGAGAATGTGGTGAAAATAAAGCCCTCCGGTGACTGGCTGTGCCAGGCCTGGCCGAGTGTCCTGTCACCACGGGTGCGTGGCCAGGTGAGCACACAGGTGGCTGCATACAGGTGGCTGCACACAGCCACCCGAGGACCACGACTTCCTGGAAAATAAAGAGAGAAGCGCACTGTAGCGAGCGCTCCGTGGCACCCCAAACCGGTTAATTGCAAAGCCAAACAGCTTCATTCTGCTTAATAAGAAATTAGATCGCAATAGGGATTTGCAGAAATTACCTTGAAATGTTTGCATGTCTGAATGATGGAACAATGTGTGCTAAAAATCACGTTACCCAGGTTTGAATCCTAAGCTCGTGAGCAAGTGCTCTCCGGTGCTCGGGAGGGAGAGCCCCATCCGGCCCCAGGACGCGGCCGGGGGCGGGTGAGGACCTGGCCTGCTCTCCCGGGGCTGGGCGTCCGCCGACGGCTCCGGCCACGGGCTCGGAGGGAGCCCTGGACGGTCAGCTTGGAACCGATGAAGTCTCCGTGCCTGCCCTCGGATGGACTCAGAGCCCGGGACAGCGTCTCTTAACGATGCGCAGACGTCCCCTCTCATCAGCGCGGTCGGCAGGGCCGATGTCCCCGCCGGCGGACGTCCAGCCCGCCGCGGCCCGGGCGCTTTGAGCGCAGCGGTGGCGGAAATCGAAGCGAGCCCACCGCATCGCACCCCGGCGGAAGGCAGAACCCCAGCCGGACGCCGGCTCCTTGAAGAACTTCTGAAAATCTTTTAAGTCAACCTTGTGTCTTAGTCAACAGGGGAGTTTTGACCCTTACCCTCTCGACAGCCATCCGCTTCATTATTTATCTGAGGGAATCAGAGCGTTTTTGTTCTTTCGCGAAAGTCCCTGACACCAGGATATTTTTAATAGCTGAAATTTTTCATTCTTGTCACTGGGCCTTTTGAAAATAGAGGTATTTTCATAGAACACGTAGCTAATGAGTGAGACTTCAGACTCCAACCTTTGCCTGTAATCACGGCGCGGGGCTCGGGGAAGCCCCACGATGAGGTGCATGAAAATTAATTATTGAGCTTCCTGTTCTATCCTCCTCATCTATTTGATGTTCTCTAGCACAGAAGGAACCAGACAATTAAATTGCTCCTCCCTCTGCCTCCTCACAAAGCTCTCTGCGCCTCTCCTTCCACTCCGGAGGCCGGGAGCCTATCTGTTTGCAGACGTTAAACTGTGGGGAGAAGAAGAAGGTGGAGAGGAGGGTTAAAAAAAAAAAAAAAAAGAGGCATTCTGTTGTCCTCCCGCGGGACGATCTTTCTAGGGCCCGGAGCGCGTCCGCCCTTGACGGTGGGTGTGTCTATCACATGTCATTTTTGCCCTTTTGTCGTTGCCAGAGCGGGAAGATGCTCGCGGAAAATGTCGAAGGTCGTGGCCCCTGTGCTGTCCACATGGCACTTCGTGGAGGGGACCCCCTGGCTCCCCTTTCCCGGCAGTCTGCAAGCTCCCCCTGCGTCTCAGGCAAACGCGTAGAACCTCCTGGCCGCTGCGGGGACGGCCGTTGAATCGGTCAGTCCGTTTTATTGAACAATAAAGCTTCTGTCCTCTGAGCGAGGGTGACCCCCGCCTAACGCCGAGGCTGGTTTTCAAGCACATTCGACGCCACGTGCAGGAAGTGGGGCGTGTGTGCACGTGGCTGCGTGGTGTGTGGGTGTTTCGCACACGTGTGCGCCCCCACGGTTGGGGCTCCCGTGGTTTTGTTTTGCTGGAAAAAGAGAGGGAGGCATGGCTGGAACAGGCTCGGGAAGAGGGACGGCCCTGAGCCTCCGCGCCTGCCCGGGGCGTCGGCCGCTCCCCTTAGCAGCCCAGCCGCCCGGAGGGGCTCTGTGGCTGCTGCAGAGCCCGGCGCAGTCAGGCGCGGTCCGGCCACCGCACTTTCGTGCGCCCTGCTTTGCATTTGTCTGAATTCCCAGTGGAGCAGGAGCTGCCTTGGTCAGATGCATAAAGGGTCCGGGGCACCTTCAACCTTGAGGACCTCAGGACAGTGAGGCGCCCTGCCTGCAGCGTAGACTCCAGGGCCTAGGGTCCGAGGTCAGAGGTCAGGGTCCAGCCTCCTTCTACCTCCCGGAACGGCCTCCCGAGGGGGAGTGGAGGTCGATCCTTCTGACTGGAAACCCATATTTTTTTTTTGTCATTCTGCCAGGAGTCACTGACTAACCCAGAACTTAGATTTCAAATGAAAACTCCTTTTCCCGTACTTTCCAGCTGGTTCTCTATCGGGCACAGGAAACGTGGCTTTTGCAACGCGGCACCCCGTGTTTTCGCCGACTCTGCAGCCTGACGGTGTCGGAGGAGCCGTCCAAGCCCACGAGCGGCGCGTCACGGCCGGAGGGGCGCGCGAGCAAAGCCTCCTCCGTGTCGTGAGCATCCCCGCTCCCCCTGCTCGGCGGGCCGCAGGATTTCCCAGGTGGAGTCTACGCTCCTCCGTGCGGCTGGTGCATCTTCCCGGCACCGGTGCCCCAGTTGCTACTCTGAAATGGGGTCCCCCGTCCTGGCTTGAGAAACCGCCCCGTGAACCTATGCCGAGATCCGTGGGAGAAGCCGCCTCGTGTCTGAGGCAAAATCCTGACCCGCAGCAGCAAGAACAAAGAGCCAGCCCAGAAGCGCCCGCCCGGGATGTACGCACACGTCCGGTCCTGGCCCGAGGCCCCGCAGGTGCCAGACCTTTGCCCGGGGGACACACGGTCATGACACCAGCCCAGAGAGCGGAGAGGACAGGGTGAGGCAGAGCAGCCAGCGACCGAAGCGGCAGTGAGGCCATGTTCGGGTGCAGAGGGGCTGCTTTTTCGAGGTGCCCCAGCACCCAGCTTGCCCTGCGCCGGGTGGGGCAGAGCGCGGGGCCCCCGACCCTCTGGCCGAGCCTCGGTGCACCCTCCAAGTCACCATGTCAAGGCTGATCCGCCTGCTCACGGCACCCGCTCCGCGCCCAGCACCCCAGGGGCGTCGAGGTCTCCTGGGGGAAGAGGTTACTGATGGCACCGGAAACTTTTAGCGGGGCAGAGAGGGGACCGACTGGGCGCAGAGCCTGCGATGCGGGCCCTGTGGGGGCACTTTGCAGCCATGACCCTCACCAGCCGCTGGGGAGCAGGCGGCACCTCTCCGGAGAGGCAAAGCGAAGGGCTCGGGTTTGCGGGGACATGCGCAGCGGGGACATGCTGGGCAGGCGGCTGCTTCTCGCTTTGTCCCACTGCCCGTGGCACCCAGGAAGGGCTCGGGTGTCATTTGCTCGCAATCGCAGGCCCCCGGGGGCCCAGCTGGGGCGCGGGGCTCTGGCACACCACACACCCCCTCTGGGAGACCTCCCTGGACCCCTGGCCGGGACAACGGGGTGCCCAACGCCCCCTTCCCCTTCCTCCCTGCACCCCGCGCTCCTGCCAAGCACCAGTGAAACTCGCAGCCTTTGCTCTGCGCCAACTCAGCTGTGCACGCTTGCTCCCGCACACGCACGTGCGCCCCACGCCCACGTGCACACACGTGCCATCGTGCACACAGGCTCCCACTCGCAGACACACCCACGCACGTGCGCCCACACCCTCTCAGCCCCACACATTCACTTCCTGACTTCGCCCCTTCCCCACACACGCTCTGCGCCCCCCCCCCCCGCCAGTCACAAGGTGGCTCAGGTGTGGCGCCCGGGAGGGCCCTGCTGGGCAGTCACTGCAGCGGTGAGGGGTCCACATGCGCCCCGACACTGGGTGCCTGAGGGGTGCACGTGAGGGGAGGGAGACTCGCCCGCACCCTCCAGGTCCTGGCAGCAGGCCCCGGGGGGCGGCGTGGGAAGCTGGGAGTACCACCTCCTGGGGGGAGCGGGTCCTGGCCCCCGTCAGTTCACTCCGCCCGCCTGGGTGACCCGTCTCTCCGGGAGGAAGAGGGGAGGAAGGGACGGAGAGGAGAGAGAGGACATGAGCCATCTGGAGCGGCCCGCACCCAGCATGCACGTGTGTGAACACACACGCGCACGCACATGCAACACGCCCGTCTCCTCTCTCCCTCCAGACAGAGACCGGCGCCCCCTTCACGGGCCCACCGCGCACTGCGCGGCGCCCCCACCTCCAGGGGGGGCCTGCAGGGACCCCCTTTCTGAGGCACAGGCGACAGTCCTGCGGTGGAAGGACCCGTCAGAGTGACGGGCACGCTCCCGGCCTGTGGCCTCATCGCCGCAGAGCGGAGCGGAGAGGGGCCGGGTGACACAGTTCCCAGGGCGTGTCCCCTTCTATGAGGAGGACGCTGGTCACAGCTGCCTTCCCCTGCGGCGTGCGAGGCGCGGATGGGCTGACGCTCAGGCAGCCGCAGCCGCGGGGTCAGGTCCCGCCCTGGTGCCCGTGCAGAACGGGGGGGGGGGGGGGGGGGGGGCGGAGCCGCCTGTCCCCTCGGCGTCCCCTGCGGAGCGGCAGGGAGGTCCCCGCCCTCCCCTGCCCAGGTGTGCAGATCCTCATGCTTGTCCCGCCCAACTGGAGCGAGCGACTGGTGACGCTGGGAGAGGAGACGGGGCTCCAGAACGTCTTCCCCCGGACACAGCCCCCCACGTGGGCTCCGTCGGCCTCTGCCCTCAGCATCTGCGAGCTAATGCAGAGGCTCAGCATCCGCCCTCGTCCTCCGGGGGGTGGAGCGGACAAAGCCGCAGCCGCCACCCTCTCCAGGAGAAGACCATGTCACAAGGTTGTGAACCACCCAGCAGCACAGATGTGCCCTTAAAAATTACTTTTTGGTGCATCGAAGGACCAGATTCACAGCTGGTCATTGATCATTTTAAGCCTAAGCGATCAATTTGTCTGCGATGGCAGAATAGAAGGGACCCAAGCCCAGCCTGGGCCGTGGATCTCAAGGCCGCTCAGTCATGTGTTCGCCACATGAGTTTGGACGCCGAAGGGCCCAAGATGTCCGGGTCCAGGCCCTCGTCTCTCGCGGGCAGGAAGAAGCACTTGTCCGAAGAGCCGGGCGGGCCATCTCCCGTGGCTTGTCACCATGACACCCTCTTCCTGGTTTTTCGTAGGCACGCGCTGCCTCGTCACCCAGAGAGAGTCTAGTTTTGTCCATTTAGGGGGAGCACCTTCAAGGGAGGTGATGAGAAGCTTCATTTTTTTTAGAGAACTATGTTGGCTTCTTGTGCATTTAGCCATAAATCGAAGACTTTTATTTAAATATATTACGTGAACCCAAAGGGTGACGCAAGGAAAACTTAGAGAAATGTCGTCCATTTGTGATAACAAAGTATTTAACCTCTTCTCCTCACTCTTTTCTAGAATTCGAACTCCGCGCTGCTCGTCACACCCAGGTGGGTGACCGAGGCCCTGTGTCATCCCAGGCAGCGGGGAGGCCCCTGGGTCCTGATCCGGCGGTCCCTGCCTCCAGTGTCCCCTCACCGAGGTGACAGGAGCTGAGGTGAGAGCACACTTTTTTTTTTTTTTTTGATGATAGAAATATCAAGAAAGAAGTGATGGAACAAATTGAGAAATTAAATTGTAATAAATTACTGAGGCCAGATGGTATTCATCTGAGAGTTGTAGAGGAATTAAAGAGTGACATAGCTAAGCGACTGATAAAAATACAGAAGGCAGCCCTCAGTGTGGCGACGGACGGTCACCGAGCCTGGCCAGACGCGGGCCGGGCTTCCCGAGTCACCACGGTCACAGTCGATGGGCGAGCCTTTGCATCGCTTCGCCGTGGCTTCCCCACACCCACGGAACCCACAGGCACGCCCCTGAGTTTGTGCGTTAAGTCACTTGGAGGTGACGATAAACGTCTGCATGGAAACCACACCAAACTATTTGTGTTAGGAGAAAAAAACAAACGAAACAGTAGCCCGGCAACCTCAGAAGTGCCGGTGGGAAAAGGGCTCTCAGTGTTTGTGTTCGCAGGGGCCGGGGCAGCCGGAGGACTGAGGAAGTGATCTGAGGACCTGGCTTCTGAAACCCGCAGCCACCGGCCACCACGCGGCCGTGCCCTCTGAGCAGAGCCCCGCCTCGCCTCTGGAAAACGCTCGTTCCTGCCGTGGTGATGTTTAACACCCTGGGCTAGTTTGAAAATAAATACATAAAATTATCTTTAATTAAAATCAAACAACGAGTTGGATGAGAATAATTGCAATAAACATGACCAAGGGTCAACCTTAATATGCAAAAGGCTCTTACAAATCAGTAAGAAAACCTGAATATTCCACGAGATAAGTGGGCAAAGGACATAAATAATTCGCTAAAGAGGCAACACAGATAACTAATAAAACAGGAGAGAAAACGCTCAGCCTCGGCGAGATATAGAAAAAAATGTAAATGTAAACAAATTTTAAGATATAATTTTTCACCCGTGACATCAGCGAAATACGAACGGTGATATTCAGTGCTGGTGCCCATTCACCGGGGACCACAAGGGGACCTTCCACAGACGGGGCTGGGACAGGTGTGACCCAGCGTGACCCGCAGGGGAGAACCCCGCCGGTAAGTTCCAGGAGGCCGTGTGTGCTTAGACCGCTCAACTCGGTACATGTGTGAGGTCATAATACATAACCCAAGTACAGGACACGCTTTATGCACCAAGATGCTCATCACGATGGTGGAAATTAACTCTGTTTTCAACGAGAGTGACTAATAAGACGCGCGCTCTGTCCAGACAATGCAACCCTAGTTGGCCATGGAAAACACTAAGCAAAACACAGGCTAGACCTTTTACATCGGGCTGCAAATTTTTGAAGGAAATACCCTGAAATATTAATAGTGGTCTCTTCAGTGGTCAATTTATAGAGGAGACTTGTTTTCTGAGCACTTGATATTCCAGGAGTGTCGGGAGCAGGGTCACTTTGGAACTGAGGAAAATCAATTTCACCAGCAACACTGATGCCTTTAAATTCTCCCTCCGTCGCAAATTAAACCACACGCGGAGCAACGTGCTGCGTCTGAGGCAGAGCGATTGAGCCGTCTCCAGAGTCGCCGGCCGCGGCAGACACTGGCGTGGCCGTTTTGTCTAATTACGTGGTTTACGAAACTGCACCCGGTGCTTTTTCTTCTTCAGTTTTAGCTTTCTTTTGGCACATGTTTATGGAGAACACTTTAAAAACGTCCTCTTGTTCAGCACGTACGCAAATGGCATCACCCCTGTTTTACGGATGTGAATTCTGAGGGGTGGGGGGTCCGCTGCGGTGCCACCTCTGCCCCCGGGGGCTGGGCAGTGCTCCACCTGCACGTCCCGTCAGGTGGTGAGTGGCCCTGCGGCCACGTTCGTAACCCGTGACAGGTCGCTCCTTCACCGTGGGCGGGTCCCTCTCAGATGCCAGTCTTGTTCCGAACTTCTCAAGGGCAGGGATGTGTCCACGCGGACAGTTGGTTCGACTGCCCACTTTCTGGTGGATGCCCACTGCGTAGCTGGCACCGTGCCCAAAGCGGGGAGTACCCAGGGAAAGAGGGGAAACATGTGCGAGGTGCACCCGCCATAACACCCCTCGAGAGATGCCACATCGGAAAGACGCGACGTTTGAGTGGGCGTCACGGTAACATTCACGATGACGAACCCAGGGCTGGGTCCTTGCTGATCCCCTTCTCTCGACCCCAAATGCATAGACGCGGGTGTCACCCTCCCATGAGAGAGCAGTAGCGGACGGAGCAGGAAGGGGACATGTTCCCGCTTAATGTGCTGAATGCTTATCCGACAAAGATGAAAACAGCCCGGAGCCAGGCGCCTTGGTACCTGAGCATGAAAGATACTCCCGACCTCCAGGAGAGAGCGAACTTCTGGAGTCAGGGCGCCTGAGAATCAAACACTTAAAGGGGGCCTGGAAGCTCCCTGTGTGTGGGCATGAGCTGATCACCGGCCTCAGTGTGGCAGGCGCTGGCCTCCTTTTGTCCACCCGCCGTAGAAGCCATCAGAGACTCGCGAGCTCACCCCTCCGACGCCCGGTCACTGGCGGGCGCAGGACAGTGCCCGGTGCCATGCGCCCGGTCCGACGCTGCGGTTTGATTACCACGACAGTCGGGCCTCCCCCCCCGCCGCCCCGCCGCGTCCTCCCACGCGATAGGTGAGCACACAACTGGTTAACTCCGCTCCTCTCTTCTCCTTTTCTCACCGACTCTGCTGGAGGCAATTACAGCAATGCTGCATTTGTCAATCACATTCATTCGTGCATGGTTTCCTGAAATAATTATCAGGTGAGTGGCATCTCTGTGCCTGGAGAACCGGCTTGGAAAGCACAAGCCCCAGAGTATTAATTACTGAGCGCAAAAATTTGCAGAGAAGCAAGTCTTTTAATGGTAGAACTGACGTAACATGATTGTTTTGATTTTTTTTACTAACATGACAATCATCGCCATCCCCCTGGTCATCACCACAGATCAGCTCGAATTATCTGGGGAGGCTATTACCAGGCCGGGCACCATTTGATAAAATGAGGCGCATGCTTCCTGGCGTGGCGCTTGTTGATTTTCAGAACACAGCAAAGCCTGAAAGTCAACAACTGGAATAAAAGTGGACTTCTGCCAAAGCGAGCCAGAGGGACACGCTGGCGTGGCAGCACGGGGACTTCGCCGGCTCCGTTTTGCTGGAAGAAACACTTTTGAGAGGGTGCCTTTTTAGGTCCCTTACGACCACGCGCTCTCCGCAGGCCGCGGCTCCTGATTTGGGGCACGGAGGACAGCAGCATTTTGTCAGATTTAACATGAAAGCTGGATCACACCTTTTTCCAGAGGCTCAGTTCACGCACGTTATCAAAACCCATATATCACAGCCCTCGGTCCCCTGGCAAGGAGAGGAGAGGCTTTCTGGCTGTGTGTTCTCCTCTTGAACAGGAATCCATCAAACTGAGAAAAGCGAGGCGCAGGCATGAAAGGAAATGGACTGAAAACCCTGTTTAGAGGACTCGGTGGCGGGCGGAGCCGGGCTGAATCTCCTGGCTCAGCCATCTTTGTCTCCTTCTCAGATTCCGCCCCCCCGCGCCCCCCACGGCCTTTCTCCAAAGCGTCCCGTCTCTCTCCGTCTCATTCTGGGATCCTTTTTTGTTTTTTTCTCTAATGGTTTATTTTTCTGAGGCTTGAAATAGCCTTGGAGTCCCTTGGTGCTGCTCTCGCTTCTCAGAGTCTGACCCTCGTTCGGTGGGTCCCCCGAGGCCTTCCCCCCAAATGTCGCAGCCTCTCTCTTCCCTGGGCCAGTTACCACAGTGAGAGGCGGGGCGTCCTCCGGGGCCTGGTGAGACCCCGGCTGGCTGGGTCCTCGGGCTCCGGTGGGAGGGACCAGGTCCTGAGCTGGGAGACACGTTTTTGCCCCCTGAGCCCAGGCTGCCCAAAACCACTTACCACTGCCTGTCCCCACTTTGCCTCCTATTAGGATGAAAGTCACCGTCTTCACTTCATGTGTTTATGTCCCATTGTTGTACCCTCGGCATAGCTTAAACCTTCTACTGTTTTTTTGGGGGGGGGAGGGGGAAGTTATTGGGAAAATACGTCTTTCAGTTCCCATGTTACCCGCTGACGTCGCCCTGCCCCTATCGGACACCTGGTTGCCTCTGAAGTCTCCAGGTTCATTAGGGTCACCCACCAGGCCACCAACTGAGGCTTAATGGTCACTGAGGGTCCGGCTCCTCCAGTAAAACACCCGGTGACCTCGGCAGGCTCCTCACTTGTCGTTATTATGGAAAAATAGAAGGCCGGAGCAGGTGGAGAGGGTTCTGCCAGGCGGGTGGGTGTAACAGCAGGGTGGACCGGGGCTGGCTGCTGGGGCCACCGTCCTGGACCCCCGGCCGCCCTTTCTTCAGATCCAGCTCACGGATCCCGCTCTGTTTGCAGAAGATGAGATGGAAAACCCCACATCCTGGCAGCTAGAAAGCACCCACTGCAACTCTCCCGTGTGCAAATTCAGAGAGCAAAGGATGAAAATCCCTAAGATTTCTTTCCAATCAGAATCAAAATGCTACGTAGAGGTAGCGCCTGAAACTCGCCGCGAGCTCGCCTCCAGACCTGCGGGGCACAGAGAGACCCGAGCTGCTCCTTCAAGACGGAAGCCGAAATGAGCAACCAGCCGGCGGAGCCTGGCGGGGCTCGCTGGCCGCCCACGGGGCCTGTCGTGGGGAGCCCTAACGTTGCACCCCACGCTCCTGGACACGTTTCCAGCTCTGCGCTCCAGGACCCGTCACAAGCACGCCCCGGAGAGGCGGGTTTGAATCCGAGGACACCCCACCCGCCGTGAGACGGGAGAAGCCGTATGGCGCCCCGAGGGGCTGGGCAGCGGCTTGAGGTGAAGCTCACGCATCTGACGGGATCCAGAGTGCCGGGCCGGTGCGCTTCCCAGTGGCCCACGGGAGCCACGAGAAGCCGAAACCATTAGCACGTTTCCCTGGGCTGCAGTGGGCACCGCCGCCCGCCCTCCTCGCCACACCAGGCACGGCCCCTGCAGCAGGTACGAGGCCAGCGGTCTCTCGGCTGGGGTAGGGTCTCTGCGTGTGCCACCTGGGGGCAGAGAGAGCCCAGGGCCAGCCCCAGCGCCTGCGGGCCCACGGATCTTGGACCCAGCAGAGGGCCACCCCTCCGGGCTCAGCCAACGCCCTGCCATGCTCAGGGCAGGGACTGGGCTGGGGAGCATCCCCGAGGGGCACCCCAGGGCGTGGGTACTGGGAAGTGGCCGTTTGTGACCCATCCTGCACCTGCTCCCAGCTGAGGCCCTGGTGCAGGGTGGCACCTTTTCCCAGCGTGCATGGAAATGCCCCGTGGGCAGCCGGGGCCCACACAGGGTGCTGGCAGAACCTTCCAGAAAAGGCGGCTTTCCTCGGGAGCCCGCCCGGCCCCCGCCCCGGCTCCTGCTCTTACTCTGCCCAGGAGGAACAGCGCAGCCGTTTGGGCTGCTCTCGGCAGGAGCGGTCCCTGTGCCCCACTCCGAGGAGGCCACCCAACACCGCGCCCTGCGGCTGCCCACGGCGGTTCGGGTCTCGGAACCGCGGCCGGGCTGGGTGCCGCTGCCCGCCGCCTGGGAGCTGAGGAGGGACCGGCTGACCTCTGCCGACATCGCCGCAACGCCCGTGTGCATGCGGGCCCTGGCCGCTGGCCGCCGGACGCCTGGCCACGAGACGCCCGCCCACGAGACGCCCGTGTGCACGCGGGCCCTGGCCACTGGCCGCCGGACGCCTGGCCACGAGATGCCCGTGTGCACGCGGGCCCTGGCCGCTGGCCACCGACACCTGGCCACAAGATGCCCACGAGAGCCTTTACGGGCCAGGCCGGTGCCGCGCGGCCCGTGCGCGTTCCCGCCTTCGACCAGGACAAGCTCTGTAACTTGCGGGGACCGTGCAGGATGAGAATGCAGGGCCTCCTGCCCCAAAGGGTGGACGGTGTCGAGACCGAGAGAGCAGAGCGTCAGCCCCTGTGAGCTCGGGGCCCTGGGGGCCCACGTAGGGCCAAGCCACTTGGAGCGTGTTCTCTGGGAAACAGCGTCATTGGAGAGAGGAGACAGGAAGTGGGTGACTGGGGTTCAAGGTGCCCCTGGGGGTGACCGGGGCATCAGGAGTGGCCGTGAGCCCGTCCAACGTGCCCCCCACCTGGTGGGTCCCGCCTCGGGGCCTCACACTTCCTGTGCCCTCTCCCCCACGCCCCCCGCCGTTCTCGCCAGCGTTCACCCGTCTGCCCCAAACCCGCTCAGGCTCCGGGCTGCCAAGGTTCTTTTCTGTCTCCGCAAACAGAACCTGCGAAGTCACAGTCTGCAGTTCTGATCGTGGGACCACACCCGGGGGCCCTGCCGGGAGACTGCCGGGTGTGCCCTCGTGGGAAGAGCCTGCAGGCTCTCTCCCCGGCTCAGACTTTCTCTGACTCATGAAGATCAGGGTGACATTGGGCACAGATCAGAGCGGAAGCTGGAATTTGTCAGAGGATGGCACAGGGCGGAGGGCGCACGGCAGGTCCCGTGATGCTGAAGGCCGGGATCAGGCCACGTGGCCCCGAGCGCGGAGCGAGGCTTTAGTCGACCCCTGAGCACCGCCCTGAGGCCCACCGCCCAGCCGGGGTGCTGTGAGATGCCCGGCCGGCGAGCCGGGTGCGGGCGGGTTACAGACAGACAGGCCTCGCTGGGCTGCCTGAGGAACACACAGACACACAGGTTGGCGCTGTCACTGTCCTTTCTTGGGCCCCAGGCACCCCTCGTGTTCCCCTTCTGCCTCCTCCAGCAGAAGGTTGGGGCGCTCTGGACCGGGGGGGCACACACGCAAAGATGGGTCCTCCCTTTTGCACTGAGCAGCATCGGTGGACGCCTGTGATCTGACCGAGC
>JAQQSQ010000381.1:0-14609 GCA_028627145.1 Eidolon dupreanum
CAGTTGTTTCCATATCTTGGCCACCTTAAATAATGCTGCAATGAACATAGGGTGCATATATCTTTCCAGATAAATGTTTTCAAATTTGGGGTGTGAATACCCAAAAGAGGGATTGCTGGGTCACATGGTACCACTATTTTTAATTTTCTAAGGAAACTCCATACTGTTTTCCATAGTGGCTGTACCACTTTCCATTCCCACAAGCAGTGTATGAGGGTTCCTCTGTCCCTGCAACCTCTCCAACATTTGTTATTACTTGTCCTGTTGACGATAGCCATTCTAACAGGTGTGAGGTGGTATCTCATTGTGGATTGTTTTGCATTTGCCTAATTGCTAGCGATGTTGAGCATCTTTTCATATGTCTGTTGGCTGTTTGTATGCCTTTTGGAAAAGCGTGTGTTCGGGTCCTCTCCCCATATTTTAATTGGATTGTTTTTTGTTGTTGAGTTGTATGAGTTCTTTCTATATTTTGGATATTAACACATTTGGAGGCGTTGTTTGCTTGACTATGTTCTGTTGATGGTTTCTTTGGCTATGCAGATGCTTTTTAGTTTGATATGGTCCTGCGAATATTATTCGTGTCTGGCATTCCATTTAGCATAATGCCCTCAAGTCCTACTCCCATTGTTTTCGCAAATGCCTGGATATTATTTTATGGCTAAATAGTACTCCATCGTTCATACGTATACCACAGCCTAGCCTCTTATGCATTCATCTCTCAGTGGACACTTATGCAGTTTCTATGTTTTGGCTATTGTGAAAATTTCTGCAACGAACATGAAAGTGCAGATATGTCTTCTGATTTCGTATTCTTCGATATACACAAAGAAGTGGGATAGCTGGATCACGTGGTAGTTCTATCTGTAATTTTCTGAGGTACCTGCATACTGTCTTCCATAGTGGATAAACAAATTTGTATTCCCACCAACAGGGTACTAGGGTCCCCTTTGCTGTACATCCTCGCCAGCATTTGTTATCTCTTCTCTTTTCGATAGCAGCCATCCTAACAGCTGCGAGGTGATATCTCACTGTGGTTTTGATTTGCATTTCTCTGATAATTAACAATGTTAAACACCTTTTTGTCTTCCTATTGCCTATTTGCATTTCTTCTTTGGAAAAATCTATATTGGGGTTTTGTCTATTTTTTCATTGAATTCTTTTACAGATTTCTTTCTATTGAGTTATAGAAGTACTTCATATATTTTCGGGTATTAACACCTTATGACATATGGGATTGACAAATATTTTCTCTTATGTTGTGGGGTGCATTTTCATTTTCTTGCTTCTTTTCCTTGATGTGGAGAAGCAATCTGGATATACAACTTTAGACTTTGGATTTTAAGTTGTTGCGATTGGATGGGATCTTGTCTGTCCTGATGGCTTCTGTGTCTTCCACTGGGAGTCCAAACTTTCATTTTACAAGTCTGATGACCTCACTCGAGAGACTTGTCTATATATATATATATATATATGCAAAAGGAGAAGAACCGAGAAGAGCTTGGTCTTCTATCCATTCCTGCCAAGGCAACATTCCTATGAGCAAAGTCATCTTGGAATCTCCTTAAAAACCCAGCAACTAGCTAAATACTCGAGAATGACCTCAGTCCATACCCGAAGAACTGTTCAATCAACTTTTGTCTGAAAAAAAGCAGGAGAAGGTGGAGAAACAGCCCCCAAATTGAGCCTTCTAGAAGTCTAGAAGTTGACAGATGTATCAAATAGCAGTTTTTCACATTATTACTGAAATTAATAAAAGGTTAGCACATCATTTTACCTGTTAGGGGAAAATAAGCCTAGATATTTTTTCATCATCAACAAAATAAATTCTAGATGGGTCACAAAAGTTCCTTGAAAATAATTTTTAAAAACCAAGATGTTAAAGTTTATAAAATTTTGAAAGAAGGAAATAGAATTTTCCAAGAGTGATGAAATAGAAAGAAGAACCAAATGTAAAGGAATATTAAGATATAACATATTTGTATAAAACACCCATAATTATAGCATAAGTAACATAAGATAAATATTTGAGCAAATATACAAGATAAATATTTCTAGATATATTTATTTAAGAGTGAAAGGGGTCATCAAAATTTATCAGTAAAAATTTGCAATCCAATAGATCAAGAATTCAATAATACAAGTGATTGTCAAAGTTTAAGGAATGAATTCTATTTCCAAGACATTGTCAAGGGACCGAGAGAACAAAGACAATTAATTACTTTCCCTGAATCCAGGGTACTTATAGACTAATGAACATACATATATAAACAAGAATTCTATCTTATCTCTTGAAATAACTATACAAAGTTGAAAATTAACTAAATGTCTGCCTTAGTCCATTTGGGCAATGATAAGAGAATTCATAGACTAGGTGGTAGACAACAAACATTAATTTCCAAAACTTCTACAAGCTGAGACAACCGAGATCAAGGTGCTGGCAGACTGCGCATCTCACGCGGGCCTGCTTCCACCTTCATAGACAGCCATCTTTCCGCTGTGTGCTAACATGGCAGAAGGAGCGAGTGAGCTCTCAGGGCTTTCTTTTATGAGGACACTATCTCATTGATTAGGGCTTCACCTTCATGGACTAATCACATCCCAAAGGTCCCACCTTCACATATAACCACATTAGAAAGGATTTAATTTATGAATCGGGGGGACTCAAACATTCCGTGTATAGCAATGTACAAATATAGAGAATTTAATTACATAAATTTTGATAAAATCTAGTGTTTGATGTTATTTGGTGAACAGTGTTATGTTTGGGAAGATATTAAGAAGATAGAAGAAACCTCCATGTCATAATAAAATGTAGGATGTAAGGTTTTCATATAGTGTAATATACCCTTGAAAAGCACACACTGTCCTTGGCCTTACCCCCTTATAAATTCAGACTAAACAGAGAGGCAGAATCACGAGTTTCTCTGACCACATGATTCTTACCATCTTCTAGGCAAATGATATTTGGTTTGAAGCCTGATTCATACAAAGAATTTTATGAATGAGGTCTCTGTCAAATAAAATGAGATATTCTGGCCTCTTTGTTATCTAACAATCTATATTTCATTAATAAAAGAAGAATTGAAAATATTGTCTGCATCCTTTGTAATAGCATTATCACCCAAAATATCTGTTGCAAGTTCTACATTGCCTACGAATCTCTTGGATTATGTATTTCTCTATTTTATATACATAACACAAAGAAGGCTATGAAACATTATAAATCAAAATGGAGATAGGTGAGAAAAGGACACATTATGAAATAAATGGGCAGCCACAAGTAGCTGTCCATCTGGAAGCTAATTAAATTCTACATGTAGCTAACACCTTATACAAAGATAAAAACTGATTTAAGGTTTATTGAGAAAGTAAAGCAGGGTTTACTTTATGTTTACACTCTAGTTAATAAAGGAAATGACTTTCTACATTATAAGGGTGAGAGAATCTCCTTAAAGAATCATGGAAATACCAAATAGACAGTGTCATTTTTTTTAAGGATTTAGGAATAGATACCATAAAGTCAATCAATATAAGTAATTTGGAGAAAACACATAGATTTTAGAGGACATACTCGCAGTGAATATATAAAATAGACAGAGAGATATAAGTAATTAACAAATGAAAGTTAAACAAACCAATAGCAAGGTGGGTAAATCACATAGACAATCACTAAAGAAAGAATACAACTAAATGGCTAATACACATATGATAAAATGCAGACTCACCCATAAATAGAAATTGAAATTACAGTTTGTTTACTACGGTATTACCATGGATTTCTGAAAGTCAGTCAGGTTTTACAGATGCTACATTATCCTCTCATTTTTAACACATTAACACACAAAGCTAAGTGAACATATTAATTAAAACCGTCATGGGATTTAGAAATACCTGCACATTACAATATGTCTAAATAGATACACATGAAAATAGCTTCCAAGAGTACTGATATTAGAAAACATAAGTTTATTCTGGACATTTATAATATGAAAATATCCAAGAGTATTAGAGAACTGAATTAATTCCTACATATTTTAAAAATCACAAAGGATATGGTTAATTATGAGAATTGCTTCAGACAACTTTGAAAAGACTGTGATTTTCACACTATCCATATACTCTTTATAAATGTAAAGCCTAGTCTGAATTTTATGTATCCACGCTCTTCTTGAGTTACCTGCACAACGAGAGAGCCATTCAGTCCCGTTCTGTGCTGTGGTGCCTTACCCTTGTCCTTCCTGGAATGCTGCCATCCCTGTGGACCCAGAGAGCAAGACAGCACAGACCGTCACAGGACTTCAAACTGTTTCCATGTGACCAACTCTTTCCATGCTCACAGAAAATCAGATTCATCTCAGTCTTTCTGATTAATATTGTGTTTTAAATGGTTGGTATTTTCAGTTTCAGTTTCATTCCAGATGCTTTTAAAACGTATAATCACAATCTATGCCTCAATATGTTTCTATGCAACAATTGTCTGTATTGTTAAACCAGTTCCCATATAATAGCTTTTTTTAAAATCAATGAGCAGTGACCATAAAAATGATACAGCAGGAACTTTGAGCTCTTAATAAACAACTAATCAGCTCATTTTATTTTTAAAAAATGAAAAAAAGATTAATTTGAAAATATTTCATATATTCTAAGAAAAATTCTACATCTAAAACCTGATTGTGGTTGAACAGACTTTGGGGACAAATATGGAAAACTATCAGGGACCATTTGTTGCCTACTTCATATATTGACTTGGTCAATTTTGTTTCTTTGTTTTATAATTTTGCAAAGGTGTCCTTGGTATCCTGCGGTCTACTTTATGAGAATTCAGATTCTAAATTCTTATTGGGAATTTGAGCCTCAGAATCTGTACTTATCAACTCTGACATATTTGTATAATGAGACTTATAAGAGCACCTAACACATAGGATGATTTTAGAGATTAAATAAGATCATACAAACAGATCTGTCTTAAAATTACCTGACAATAATAAGCACTAAATAAACTGAAGATATTATATACCATTATTTACTCCCTGTGTAAATTTAGTGCTACATCTCTGCAATAAGTTTTTCATGTGTTTCCCCAAAGTCCACTCTCTTCTCTAATGATCCACAGGGGCATTTCCTGAGGGATGAATGGACTGACTGGGTCATTATCTTATACATTTAGGGAAGCTGTAGTATCTTTACCACTTGCATTACGGCATGGAAATTCCCTTGGCTGTCTTTCTCCATACTTCATTATCCTTTGAAATTTATTAAGAAACTAATCTGAGAGAGCTTCTTTTTAAAAATTAAGAGGTCAGTGGAGTGCATAATGCGATGTGTTTAGATTCATTCACAATATTTTCAAGACCCTAAAGGTGAGAAAACTTCCATGCAATTAACTCACAGACAGAAATAGATGTTGACATTTCTCTATGATTCTGTAGATCTGGTATCTAACAACATTAATGAACTCTATTTGTAATAGGGCCTAATAGTTTACATATTAAAATGTTATTTGGTGTATATACACAAAAGTTAAGAACCTGAGTAATATGACATCATATTACTCAACAGTAATTTAAACAAATTCACTGAATATATATCATATTAAATAAGAGAGGTCAGTAAAGTGACTGAATTGATTAAACATAAATATTTCTTACTACCTTTCTTGAATACTAGCCATAATTATTTAGAAAATGTAATATGGAAATGTCTTTCTTTAATATAACGCAAATTACAAAATATATGGAAACAAACAAAAAAAGTGAAAACCCTATACGATGAAAACATACATATGTGTTATTGAATTCTACACTTGAAACCTGTATTATTTTAGTAACTAATGTCACTCAAATTAATTTAATTAAATAAATAAGAAAAAGAAAACAGCATTGCTGTAGAATCTTAAAGACTTGAAGAAATACAGATATTTTTCTAATTCCCAGATAGTATTATTTAATGTGATCAAGATATCGAAAGTTCTCCAAATTAATTTGACATTTAATATATTGTAAGTAAAAATCTTCACAGATTTCTCAGACTTCTGAAATTATTTGAAGAGTTGTATAGGAAGTTGTTCTTTTAAACAGAAAATGTTGTTTTAAATAAGAATATTGAGTGGTAGGCCACTTATCATATATCAAGATCCATTTAAATGACCTCAAGTAATGGGGTATTTGCTTCTAAATAATTAACCAATCAAAGGAATTAGTCTACAAATAGATACAGAGGGACTGTGACTTTAAATATTGTACATATGATACATCAGATTAGGGAAGTAGGTTCAATTTTTCAAAAATATGTCAAAAAGCTTGGTTTTAAGGCAATAGAGCCATATGAAAAAGGCATTTAAACTCTTTACACATATGCAGACAAAAACAACAGGACATTTTCCCATTCCCTAAATCTTCCCACCACATGCATCCATATATGTCTACTCAAGGCATTAAACGTAAAAAATAAATGAACCAGAAGAAACATTTATAAATTTTTATGTAATCTTGAGTTAAAAATGCAGAAACTCCAAAGAATGTAATTGAAAACATTGAAATAAAGAATATAAACATTCAACACTACAAAAACACTACTTTAAACAAACTGTTTTTTATTATAATGTATCAAATCTCTTTTACGTCAATAAAATATTTTGAGCATACGAATTAAATTTGAGAAAGTATATGGAAAAAAGTTGTAAGGTAGCAGTGGCTACCTCACTTTTAACAAAATTAATGTCAATTATTGATTTAAAGTGAGATAAATTTTATTTTGTAAAAAAACAAATACAAAATATATTTTCTAAGCCTGTGGAAAAAGTGTGTGTGTGTGTATATATATATATATATATATATATATATATATATGATATATATATGACATATATATATATGACACATATATATATATGTCATATATATATGTCATATATAAAAAGATGTAAAGAACAAATTTTTTATACAATTTACAAAAGTTTAAGAGCATTAAAGAACTAAATGAATACAGAGCTGTATTATATTCAGGGCTCAGAAAATTCAATTGTCAATAGCATAAATGCAATTCCAATATAATAATCTAAAAAGCTGAATTAATATGTATATTCAGAAAAATGGCCCAAGGTATCCAAATCACTTTTTTAAAAAACTGATGTTGAAAGATTTGTCCTATCATATGTAAAAAATTATTGTAAAGTTACATAAGTAAACACAACTTTAGAAAAACTCGTTATTTGACTGTAACAGGTAAATCCAAATTAAACACAGACATAAACGAAAACTCAATATATGAAGGATGAACTATTTGACAAATGGTGCATAGAAAATTTGTTATCTACAGCAGAACCAAAATTAATCACAACTTTTACTTAACAATGTACACAAAAATCAATGTGTGGTGCATTACATTTGAAAATTGAAAAACATCACATTTGAAATCTTTCGAAGACAATATAGAATGCTATTTTCCTGACTACCTTATAGAAAATGATTTGTTAAATAACACATTTAATGCTACCATACTCATAAAGACAAGAATCTGACTACATTCAGAAGCTTCTATTCACCAAATAAAATGATAGAAGTATAAACTATAGAACTCTGACATACAGATAAATAAATTAGGAATTGGCACACCAGATTCCAAAAGAACTCTGACAAATTAATTAATAACAACAGAAAAACATCCCAACCCTGTAGGAAAAAAAAGACGTGAATACACATTTCATAGAAAATGGTAAAAAATAATGTCCTATAACCAAGAAAATTTGCTCAACTTCAATAGTTATTAGAATTGCAAAGTAAAGCTCCAATGAAGTCATAGTCTTATTAGATTTACAAAAATATCCAACATCTGACAATACCAAGTGTTGGGAAGGATATAGAAGGATAGAGCTGTTACACATGGCTCACAGGTGTGAAAATGATAATACAAATTGAGAAAATTGTAACCATCTCTAAAAGTGAACATCAAAACAGCTGTACACAGGAGTTTCTTTCAGGATGTCCACAATAACACTCTGTGCATATTGTTGGAAGCAACCCAAATAACCACTGACAGGATGGACACTGTTTTTAACTATGATTGACAATATACTCAGTGCTGAGATTATCTCTAAGAAGAGGCAGAGCAATGAGATCAGGGAAGTATAGCATACACAGGTACTTTCAGTGATACTGATCGTATGTTAGGTAAGAGACTAAAAATTTAGAAATAAATCGTGGTACCCATGAAAAAATACATAATAAAATCTTAAAATAAAAGAAGTTCAAAATCTTTTTTAGTTAGAAAAGTCTTACAAAGCATAGATGATGTTCTATATTACAAGGACAGCAATCCAATCTTCTTCTTAGTCTGTGACGTTCCAGCATGGCCTACAGACTGAGAAATCCTGTTTTCTTTTTTTTACATAAAATCGCAAAACAAAATTTTTATTAGTTTGTACTAAGCTGAATTCAACTTTTAGGGAACACCTATCTGTGCAAAATAACATATTTCTTTACCTGTATCTTCTGTATCATGAAGACAAAATAAGAAGTCTCATCTATTCTTTAAGGAATGGCAAAAGTACACATAAAAACTACTGAGCTAAATCATGAAAATGTGTTTATAACTTGGATTAGTATCATTTTCTAACCTTTCATCAGGAATTAAAATCTGTTTTCATCATCAAAAATTCCATACAGGTTTACTTCAACCTGTGAATATATCCAACATCCCACCTAACAAAACTGCTCAAATGTAGTATCTGTAACCAAATATGATATCATCTCTCATTTAAATATCCTGGCCTACAAATTCATGAACACTGACCTGAGAAACAGAAGTATCTTACAGACAAAATGCATGATGCAACTGCAGAAAGCTGCTTGTGGAAACAACAATGAACATTAAAATATTTAGAGCATTCTTTTAGCTCCAGAAATTACTTCTAAATATTAAACACATTGCTTTCTCATTGACTTATGTAAAAGTGAATTTTCAAAGGTATGTTATTATCACTGTTAAAAAGAAAAAAAAAATCTTCTCCTAACATCCCATTTTTCATGTAAACTAAGAAAAAATAAAGTTGCAAGGTGAACTTGGTTTATTTTTTCTTGCAATCGGCCAAATATTTGTACCTTTTATTTATCCTCCAAAATTTCAATTAGATTTATTCTAACATGAAAAGACAAGTGATTCCACATTTTGATGGCTTTATATAAATAAAAGAAACCCTAGAGAATCCATTGAATTAAAAGTCATCCATTGTTAGAATTCACTGCCTGTTGCTTCAGAATTAGTAACAAATATTTTTAGTATGATTGACACATTTTTATTATACCTACAGTTAATTTCTTGCAGAAGAGATTTTTCATAGCATTTTTCATCTCCAAATTTCTCAGAGTGTATATTAAAGGATTCAACATGGGAGTGATAATCGTATAAAACACAGTTATAAATTTATCAATGGGGAAGTTGGAAACAGGTCTAACGTACATGAAAATACAGGGACCAAAAAACAGGAAAACCACCATGACGTGAGAACTGCAGGTAGACAGGGCTTTGCGCCTCCCTTCCTGACTGTGACTTTTAAGGGAATTTAGAATGACTCCATAAGAGATTAGTAGGAGGAAAAAGATGACCATACAGATTACACCACCATTAACAACCACCACGAGTCCTACAAAATAGGTGTCAGTGCAGGCTAGTTTCAATAATGGGTACATGTCACAGGCAAAGTGGTCAATGACATTAGGACCACAGAAGGGGAGGCTGTACATAATGAAAATTTGAACCACAGAGTGCATCAAACCTCCCACCCAGGACACCACCAGAAACAGGATGCACGACTGTCTATTCATGACCGTTAGATAGTGCAGTGGCTTACAGATAGCCACATATCGATCATAGGCCATCACCATTAGTAGGAAGACCTCAGCACATCCCAAAAAGTGGTCCAGAAACAGCTGTCCCATGCAAGCTGAAAAGGATATTGTCTTTTTAGCAAAGAGTAAGTCTATAATCAATTTCGGTGAAATGGTAGTAGAATAAACCACATCCATGAGTGACAGAGAGGCAAGGAAGAGGTACATGGGGGAGTCCAGGGAAGAGCTGGCAAAAACAGTCACTGCAATGAGCAGGTTGCCCACCACTGTCACAAGGTAGATGAGTAAAAATATGACAGATAATACTTTCTGCCCCTCAGGATCCTGAGTGAGGCCCAGGAGGATAAATTCTGTCACATTGTTAGTATGTCCCATTGACTCTTCTATAACGGCTAGTTGATGGATGGGAGGTCCGAGACGGGACCTGTAATGAAATAGTAAACATGACCATAAACATATCCATTATGCTCTGGATACAACTTCTGATTATATCTGCTAAGGTGGTTTACACACAATAAACATTTAGTAAATATCTATGAATTCTTCCAAAGAGCCCATTATACCTTCCCTTGACAATCAATTTCTCTTCAGATGATTTTGCTGGTGCTACAAGTAAAAGGTTCTACCTCTAAGTCATAGTGGATTGTCCACAGAGAAGAGGAATCAAAAGCCTGACATCAGTCACACATTTCTTAGAGTCTTCTTTAAACCATGTCAGTCTGTGGCACAGAAGTCAGCAGTGATAAACCAGGAAAGGGTTCCAGCCCTTCAGAAACTCACTCTTTGCTGATGGCAAAACAAATATATAACACATTGGCATAGAGTAAGTCCTCTAAGTTAGTAGCATTTGTGGTAAATACCTTTACAATATTCTCTAAGTCCCATCAAATATAAAGGCTCTACTGAAATAACTCACTTAATACAATGGTGATCCACAATTAGAGGTTCAGTCCTCCATTACTCAGGGTGTTCAGTCTTCATGGATATCTCATTAAATTTCAAGACACCATTCTTTGAACTGTATCAAATAACTACAGAATTATTAAGCACATCGTTGTGCCAATGATTTGATCTGATTCTGTGACTGCCAGGTGTTTTTTCTTTGACTGTCACCTATTTAAGGAATTTTAGTTTTGCCCACTTAATCTCTGCCTAGCCCACAACTCTTAACACACGTACACTATTAGATATTCAGAAAGTATTCTTGAACTAACTGAATTACATTAGAAGCTAGTATTCTTTTCTTCAAAACTTGCGGTAACCTAGGTAATGAGGGAGGTAACATAGACATTGAAAAGGGAGATAAGGAAAAGGAGACATGGTTTTATTTTTAATTCTTCTTAGGTTTGAAAGATATTTAAAACAGAGCTTCAGGGTCTAGATTCCAAAAGGCAGCACACTCAAGGGGAAAGTCTGAGCAACGTGTAAGAAGGCATGTGTTTGAGCCATTTAAAATGTAATTGCATGTCTGTCTCATTGGAAAATAATGGACTTGAACTGGAAAACCTCAGAAACCTTTGCAGTCTAAGTATCTATCACAATTTTTGTGCAGCCTCAACTTATTATTCTATTCTGCTGACATTTTTCATATCTTTATAATTAAAGAATAATCTCTAGGTCTATCACTCTGACTTGAACAATGTTAGCCAGTGGTAATGGGATTTAACTACAAGGTACTCATTCAGCATCTACGTATTTAACACCTAAAACATCCTCTGGGGGAAAGTGTAGCACAGTGATGAATAACATGGACTCTGGAGCTACATTTCCTGTGTTGAAACCCCAGCTTCACCACTTCCTGTCTAGGTGACCTTATAAACCTCTCTTTTCCTCAGTTTCATCATGTTTATAATGGGGTACCAATAGTGCCTACTTCTTTGGTGGTTATTTTATTATAAGTCAAATACCTGAACACTACCTGGCACCTGTAAAGTTTCACTAAATAACAGCTGTGATCAATGTTCTCGAATGCTTCATTATGAATACTGCATCAGAAGAAATCATCTGGGTCTTTGTCAATTTCATAAGGAATATAAACACAGTCAAGGATAAAAAGAATGTTATACCTATAATTCACAAACCCCTCTGTGGGCATGGGGTAAGATTGAATGTCTTAGGGATGACTCATTTTAGGATATATGAGGTATAGCATTTGCCTGTGATGGAATGTATTTTGACTAGAAGCAAACAGAATAATAGGGAAAAAAATATGATCCATGTACCTTAGGAAGACCTAAATAGTGGGAAATGAAAGGAATGAAGGATCAAATGAGGAAAGAGAAATTATATTTAAGAAATGAATATCCACAAGTAATAAGAATATTAATGTGACAATTAAGTGATATTAGTATTCTTTAAATGTCTTCAAATACACTTTCTTGAATGAGGAAGTACTGAAGGCCCAAACCCCTATGTCTTCCAGAGGTTATTCAGGAGGCCTCTTGAGGAGCAATAACAAAAATACACATAACACATTTTAATAAAGAAAGGAAAATGCAAAAAGAAAAAATTTGATTACTCAGATTTCCCACGTACAATGAGAAGGACAAAGTTAAACAAAAGAAAAAAGTTACACAACTAGAGATGCAAGCCCAAACTCTTTGCTTATTCACTACAGAGGAAATGACAGGATTACTAAACCTCAAATGGAGAAGCTGAATCCAACCACACAGATTTGGCAGGGGGATGGAGGGAGGACTGTGCAGAAAAAGCTGAGCTTTCTTGAGGAGCCAACTGTGACAGACACGCTACACACCTCACTCACATCGCTACTTCAGTTTATTCAGGTATTCTATCATTGCTGATGCTACAGACTGATAAAGTCACATCTACCAAAGAACTGAAGGTATAAGGTAATCTACATCCAATTATTTCTTTCCCACTTTATGCTTTCTGCAGGATCTGCCTGTCCCCTTACTCTTATTAATCATCAGTGTTGGATTTCACCAGGATAAATCTTCTATTAGCCAGTTAAATTATTTAGATGTAAAAATTAGGTGAGTAAACTATTCTGTCATTTAAGTCATCAATGATGCTATGCTATAAAATCTGAAAGATGGTGTGACTGGTCTTTCAATTTAAACCACTAAGTTAACACTTCTTTGTTTAAAAAACATCATTTAATATAGTTTCTTAAATATATAGATTTTTTTAAAGATAATTTAAATTTTATAGTAACAAAATATCTCTATAGTACTTAATATTATAGTTTTATGACTCTCGATAAGTGAGAGTTAGCAAGGTAGTTCCCCGAGCACAAGTTTCTTTATTAATATGTAGAAATATGGGTTGCTGTGATCATTTTAAAAGGTTCACACATATGGGAATCTGAAAATCCCATAATGAAATTTCCATATAAGAATCCAAAATCCCATACCAGAACTTCCAAGTTATAGCTGGCATTTATTACTTTATATTCTAACAAACTTCAATGTGTACAATTTTAAGTTTCTAGTATAAAATTTTAAGGTAATTATAAATATTAACATATTATGTAAAATATAATAGCCCAAGAGCCACAATTATAAATCCATTTGTTCATTTGTGTTGCATTACATGTCTTTTTTGTTATTTAGCAAAATGGACAATAAATATACCAAACTGTAATATTAAAATGAAATACATTTTGTATATTCTAGTTAACTTCTGTGTTATACCAGCTTAATTTTATCAGTCCAGCCCTCCTTCAATAAAAATAAATAATTAAGACATTAGTTATATTTAAATATATTATATGAATTTTCAACGAGCACCTTTTGTTGGTTGTTTTAAGAACTCACCTCAGGTCTTTGCCTTTCTCTTTACAATCAGTGCTTCTTTCACTGACAGTAACTGCAGATACATCATGTATCTGTGTGTGACCACAGGACACACAAGAATGAATAGTTGATTAGTAGATCTACAGATAATTTCATGTGGCCACACTATCCGTATTTCCACATAGATGCCCCATCACCTCAGTCTTTCAGATAAGTGTAGCAGTATTCAATGTGGATGTCTACAATATAAAGACCCTTAAATAAAAGTATATATATATATATATATATATATATATATATATATATATATATTTACTGTTCAAAAATAGTAAAATAGTCTTACTTGCTGGGAAAATTTTTTCAGAGAAAAACAAAGCTGCCATGTTCACATGATTACATAAAAATTGGACTCAAAACTGGAAATCAAATTGGCCAAGTCCATTATTTGCCAACACAAAAACCCCCCAAATTTTTAAACACTGAAATTAATTATTTGAATGTGCCTCTTCTCAGTCAATTATGTGAGGCAACCAAAAAGTACTTTACTTTGAAGATTTAGGATCCAGTCACATCTCTGACCAGTAACATCTCTCTGTAACTAACAAGACAAATGCTGGGATTTATCTTCCTGAAATAGCAATGACTCAGCTTTCTCACAGGTAATGGTAGAACTTGTTAGCCTTTCAGTCATTCAAATAGCTCATCCCTAAGGACATTTGTTTCCTAATTAAAAATATGTCTCTACCTATTTCTAACTTCATCCTAGAAAATTCGGACCTTCCACTTTCTATCAACAACGAGAGATATTGATGCAAAGGGAAGAAGAATAAGAAAAAATCTAGAGCAGCGGTCCCCAACCTTTTTTGCACCTGAGACTGGTGCTCCTACAAGAATCTAATGCCTGATGATCTAAAGTGGAGCTGAGGCAGTGACGCTAGCACTGGGGAGCAGCTGCAAATACAGATGAAGCTTCTCTAACTCATCGGCCGCTCACCTCCTGCTGTGC
>JAQQSQ010000382.1:0-14604 GCA_028627145.1 Eidolon dupreanum
AAAATTTTGTCTTTAATGTCTTGATGAATGCATTTAATATAATTAGTTTCTTCTCTCAGCCAATGTTTTATACATTTGAAACATTAATTTTAGAAGTTCATAGACTTCATGAAGCAAAATAGGTTAAGAACTCAAGGAAATCATTTTAAACTTTACTTGAAAAATATATAAACATGGAATAATTTTATAGTATTTTATAACTTGGTGCTTTTATTTTTGCTTAACAATATAAAATAATATAACTCCATGTCTTTAAATAGCTTTCTACAAAGTCATTATTTTTATTTAACTGCATTATTAAGATATTTCATAATTTTATCAGTTTCTTGTATTTAGATAGCCAGGTTTTATCCACCCTTTAACTATTTTAAAGAATATATTTTTAAATTAATTCCAGAATAATATTTTTCTATCTTACATGGTTGAGTCCAACCCTTTTATGACTGATGAGAAATTTGATCCTCAAAAAATAGAGGAATTACAAATCCATGTGGTTAAGGAGAGAGATTCCTAGGCTCTTCTGACACTTCAGTTAAACATTTTCATAGGACTCATTCATTCCACATAATCATATAATATATTCAATATTTGAGTGCCTATTAAGTGCCAAGCATATACAGAGTAGGAGCAATCACAGTTTTTAATAGGGCAGACAGGGAAAACCTCATGAAAAAAGATTTGAAAAAAAAAAAAATGAAGGAATACCTGGGAAAAAGTGTTCCAGACCTGAAAAACAGCAAATGCAAAGTCCCTGAGGTAGGAGCATGCCTGGAATGTTCAAAGTAAAGCAGGGTAGCCAATATGATTGGAATAGAAAAAGAAAAGCGAAAGTGGTAAGAGACTATGTCAGAGCAATAATGGCAGCCAGATGGTGTAGCCAGATGGTTTAGGGCTTTACAGGCCACCATAAGGATTCTGACTTTTATACTGAGTACAATCAGAGGTCGTAGGAGGGCTTACAGCAGAGAAAGGACTTGATCTTATATATCAATAGAATCACTCTGGTGCTGTGCAGATAAAAAAGATTATAGGGCATGTGGGATAAAGCGAGGAGACTAGTTAAGAAGTTATGGCAATCCAAAACAATCTACAGATTCAACACAATCGCTATCAAAATTCCAATGCCATTTTTTACAGAAATAGAAAATTTGAATGGACCCACAAAAGACCCCAAATAACTAAAGTAATCTTGAGCAGGAAGAACAAAGCTGGAGGCATCACACTTCCTGATGTTGAACTATATTACAAAGTAATAGTTTTACTTTGTAGTGAAGAGTTTTTATTTTTTAATAGTAATATGTTAGATAATTATCAAAACAGCTTGATATTAGCATACAAACAGACACATAGATGAATGAAACCAAATAGAGGGCTCAGAAATAAACCCACTTATATATGATAAACTGATTTCAACAAAGGCATAAAGAATTTGCAATGGAGAAAGGGTAGTCTCTTCAGTAAATGGGAAAACTGGCTATCTACATATGAAAGAACAAAACTGGAACCCTATCTTACACGACTCAAAAAAAATAGCTTATATATGTAAAGGTAAGACCTAAAACTATAAGACTTGTAGAAGAAAACATAGAGAAAAAGTTCTTTGACACTGGTCTTAGCAGTCATTTTATGGATCTGACACCATAAGTACAGGCAACAAAAGCGAAAATTAAAAAGTAGGATTATATCAAACTGAAAAGATTCTGCACATCAAAGGAAATAACCAACAAAATGTAAAGCAACCTACAGAATGGAGAAAATATGTGCCAACCATATGTCTGATAAGGAGTTAATCCAAAATAAATAAGAAACTCTTACAACTTAATAGCATAAATAAATAAATAAATAAATACCCAACTTAAAAATGGACAAAGGAACAAAACGGACGTTTTTTGAAAGAAGACACACAGATGGCCAATAGGTACATGAAAAGATGTTCAACATCACTAATCATCAGGGAAATGCAAAACCACAATGAAATATCACCTCACACCTGTTAGAATCACTGTTATTAAAAAGATAAGAGATAAATATTGGCAAGGATGTAGAGAAAAGGGAACCCTTGTGCACTGTTGGTGGGAATGTAAATTAGTACAGCCTTTATAGAAAACAGCATGTAGGCTCCTCAAAAAATTAAAAATAGAACTACCGCATAATCCGATGATCCACTTCTGCATATATATCCAAAAAAAAATCATTAATTTGAAGCAATATCTGCACCCCATGTTTACTACACCATTGTTCAAAATACCCAAGATATGGAAACAACCTAAGTGTCCATCAATCAATTAAAAGATAAATAAAATGTGATATATATTATAAACATACACACACACAAAATTAAATATTATTCAATCATATAAATGAAGGAAATCCTGCCATTAGCAATCTGGAGGGCATTATGCTAAGTGAAATAAGCTAGACACAGAAAGACAAATACTCTGGTACAAATAATAGAGTATGGTATTATTTATATGTGAAAACTTAAAAAAAAAAATTTTTAACTCATAGAAACAGAGAAAATAGTGATTGCCAGAGTCTGGGAGGTAGAGATAATGAAAGATGCAGGTCAAAGGGTATAAACTTTCAATGGTACGATAAATAAGTTTTGAGGATCTAATGTATAACATGCTATATTACATAATATTAATGTTAAGAATGCTATATTGTATGCTTGAAATTTCCTTAAAGACTAGACCTTAAGCATTCTAACAATAACAAAAGAAAGGGTAAATATATGAGGTAATAAATGTTAATAAACTTGATTGTGGTAATCATTTCACTATGTATATCAAATCATCATATTGTACTCTTTAAATGTATTACAATTTTGTCAACTATACTTCAATAAAGCTGTGGGCAAATAAGAGCTATTGCAACAATCCAAGTTGCAAATATTATCTGCTTCTCCTCTAGATTGTAAACTTTGGGGGTAGCCAAAGATCATGCTTAGCTTATCTTAATATCCTCCAGTGGATACGAATTGAAATGACATAATTTTTCGAGGAGGATTTAGGGGCATTCATTAGTCATTAGAGGTAGACATTAGTTTATACTAGCATGGAAAAAATATACACTTTAGAGTAAAACAGACCCTGCATCAAATCTGCATTGCTTCTTACCAAGTTACTTAGCCCTTCCCAGATTCAACTGCCTCATTCATGAAATTATGGGTGATGCATCTCATTCATGGAGCTGTTGGATTAATGAAGTAGTGTCAGCACAGTGTTTCTAGTAGTATCTGGTATATGGGAGTATCTAATAAACTTCTCTAGATATCAGTTTCTGTCTCTAATGGGTCTTGAGATCTAATCCGACTCAGTGGCTCATGTCTCCCCTTGACATTCACTACAATATGCCACATTTGGTTGCACCCGTAGAGGTAACCCAAGTTTGTAGAAGCTAGCATTGATCAAAAAGATTTGCACTGTTTTGTATGATGTGCCACGAACAGCAATTTGTAAAAATGCATTTATGTCAAAGAAGAAGGTCATTATGGGAAAATCAACATTAGTGGATTTTTCTGGCTATATTTGGGTTTAAAATCAAAAGCTTAACTCTCCATTAACACAGGTGATTAAGGTGATTATACCATTATAACTAGTAGTAGGTCTGATGGTTTGATTCGACTACTTTATTGCCATTAGACATGCATTTCTTGGAGATTTCCTGTGCTTCCCTCCACATGGCACAAAAGAAAAAGGAGAGTTTATGTTTATAAGGCCACAATCCTTCATTAGAAATTTTTGATGTCAGATGGTTTTGGAATTCAGACATTTTTAGATTTTAGAAAAGTAATTTGGTAAATACACGTTTCAGTGTAGAGCACTCCTAGCCCAGTCTGAGAAGGCATTCTGCGATCAAACAACAAGTATGGATTGTCACATTAAGCTGGATAAGAAAGGATTATAAAAAGCCTTATTCACTCAGGCCAGGTTTTGCTGCCAAATAAGTTTAGGTCAGCTCAGGTTTTGCCACCTGAAACAAAACACTTTGGATTTGCTAAGCTTTTGGGATTTTAGAATTGCAGATAAGGGATTATAGACTTTATTTACTTATGTTGAGAGCAACCAGCTAATTCTTGTAACCTTGATACATCTAGGTTATACACACTGATCAATAGTCAGAATTATGATCAGAACTCTTTTTCACCGAATGCTGTACACACTTACAGAGAAGGGAGGATAGGTGTGGTGGTACCATTTGCTTCATGTCCACAGCAGGCAAAGCTAATCAGCCATTACATTTCTTGAGTCTGGAACAGGGGCTGGCAAACCATGGCCCATGGGCCAAAGCCAGCAGCTGGTTTTGTAAATAAAGTGTATTGGAACAGAGCCACACCTTTTGGTTTACTTATTAACTTTATGTTACAACAACAAAGTTGAACAGTTGCAACTGAGATCATATGGCCCAAAAAGCCTAAAATATTTACAATATGAACATTTACAAAATTTGCTGATTCCTGGTCTAGAGGTAATAATAATAATAATAATCCTGACCTCAATGTCCTAGTCAGCTACTACCAATAAATCAGCGTTGACAGTCAAAACGAAACCTATTTCCATCCCTGGTTCAGTGGGATTATTCATAGTCACCTCCTTTAGTATATTATGTGCGATTTTCCTACTTAAAAGGAACGTGATGATTCCAACCATTTGAAGATCACTGATAATAACAATGACACTGTGTACTTCTACAGTATAATATACATAATATCTCAAGTCTCCATTGCCATAATTAGAATATTTTCCACTTTAAGAAAGATGAGATATACATGACAGGAAAGGTTGGGAGTTTTTAGCAGAACCGACTGGTACAAGAGATGTTTCACTGGCATTTAAAAATAAGAAAATGATGACTCTGATTTTTCTACAATGCCTTATCTTACGGTGGTACCTTATTACCCGGAGGTGAGCGTACAAGCTGAGCAGTAGAAGAAATAATCCAAGTATTAGCTTAGTGAGGCATGAATTATCTTGACAAAATATAGCTCAACATCAGTGGCTAATAGCTGGCCTATTCAAGTTTGTGTCAACATGAAAGGACTTTTTAGCTTGTCTCTGTTTTTAGTAAATGTAACACCACAGTGGAAACACATAGGGTTAATCACAACCTAATGAATGAATGAATGTTCTTCATATAACCTAGAGCTATTTCCACACATAATTGACTCTCCAAGGCCACTCTACTGACTGGCCACTCACCAACCAACACAAATGCCAATACTTGGAGAAATATGATGCCTTCCACAAATGACCACTCAGCCTTCCCACTCAGTGTGTGCAGAGCTTTGTGATAGGGACTGTGGGGACTTCTGGAAGCATATCCCTTGCTTCTTGGCCCCAATAATCTTATTTAATTGTGAAAGCAAGGCACACATTCATAAAAGTTAAACAATTTTTATAAAGAGCTAAATAATTCCAGGCAATTTGTGATCATTTGCCAAACCTCAGGCCAACTTTTGAAATGCTTCAGCATAAATCATACTGCAGCAAGAGTTCAAAACTGTCTGGAAAACCTTTCTTACCTAATATCATTAATGCATGTTTCAAACAGTGAAGTTTCTATTTATTTTGACAACTATTCCCAAGGTCAGGATGTGGCGAGCAAATGTGAGAAGATGAGTAGACAGGAACTTGACAACCTAATTTTATAATATGGATTCTGGAAATATTTATGGGAAAATTTTTATCCTATGTACTATCCATTCTCACAGAGGATCTTGGTGTCACCAAATATTATAGGCTGAGGCTGTTTAAAGGTAGGAAATATGACATCTTTGTTTACAAGGTGGAAATGAAGATCCAGAGAGTTTAGGTGACATCTCCATCATATTGACAGCAGCAAACGAGCCTGGATTAGTGGTCTTCTAACTCCAAGCAGCGTAGGGGATGATGATGACTTACAATAGCCTGGACCATATAGTATTACAATAATCTTTCTGACAGGGAAAAGGCTTAGGAGGACCCAGGAAGTCTGTAGCAAATTCAGGATAAAGCTAAAAGAATAGCTGGATTTTTCAGCTGATAGGAAATCTAACACAGTTTTGAAGGTAGAGCATGGGCAACCAATTCCAGCTTCCAAAGGAGAACAGATTTATACCAGGCAGGCTAGAGAGCAGAATCTAGATTCATGGCTCCCTTTCCTACAGACAAAGCTTTTAAAAAGGATTTTCTTATATAGAGAGAAAGAGCCATTCCCAAACAATGACTAGTGCTTAGGGTGACCAACCACTTCAGCTTTCCCAGAACTCTCCCAATTTGGCACTGAAAGTTCTACATCCTGAGAAACCCATCAGTTCTGAGGAAACCAGGGTGGTTGGTGACCACAGAAGGGGCGCCATGGTGTGATCACCATGAGGACATTAGCTAGGCTCGGAATTGGATGGACACAATGGCTGCTTCATAACAGTCCTTCCTGGTGTTTAGTGTGCACAAGAAAGTTCCCCCTACTCATCCTAGTAAAAATGGATCGTTCCTCCAATTAAGCTGTTCGAGCTTCCAACTAAAAAACTATCACCGCACAGACAGTCCATATCTGGGGACTGTCAGACAAGTCAGCCAAATCATATAAGAAAAACCCTTTCTTTTGGAATAATCTTTGCATGAGTCAATCTGGGATTTTTTTTAAAACCAATTTAACATGGGAAGAGAAGATATCTTTGTTTCTCTTTCTACTATTTCTTGCTTAAATGGTACCTTTGTCAAAATGTCTGTGATTATACAGTGACAGGCACAATGTAAGTCCTTATAGGTACTTTTTCCTTAAAGTTACTCAGTATCTTAGAAACTTTATTTTTAGCAAAGTGCTTTTAATAAGAGATTTTTGAAACGAAAGTATCAAATGCACAGATGAAAACAATTCAGTTCTGTGCTCTGCAAGGCTGGCCTCTTTCCACAGCAACTCTTTCCTGGGGCCATCTCCATCTCTATCAGTCCATGCTCGGGAAACTCAAACCAATTCAGATATTGGCCTATACCCAGCATCACCATGGGAGAAACTCTTCTGTCCTAAAAATAAGACCCCGCCTGCCAAAGCCAAATATAAATGGGCAAATGGCATTTAGTTCATACACTCATTGTACTTGACCACATGGTCTGGTTGAGGTAAGAGTTCTGGTCCTAGCTCTGCACTCAGAAGGAAGCCATTTGACCTGATTCAGTTTGAGGCTTTATAAAGCAAAAATACTGGACTAGAGTGATCTCTAACTTCTTTCCAGTCCCAAAAACAGTTGAAAGTATGATCTACATCCTTGCATTAACTCATATGATCAAGATTTGGCTTATTTATTCATGCAGCAAATACTGCAGTGCCTCCTCTCTGCTACATAAGTATCTAGGCCTGTGCTGGGTGCTGTTTACATTTGGTAAATAAATAACAGGACCCTCAGAGATCTCATGGGAGAGAGGCACTAAACAAGAAAACAAAGGAGGCGTAAGTACAAATTAAAGTGATCACACCCAGGACATGCAAGGAGAATAACAGGAGATCCGGCAGTACCCATCTGGTGGTTTCTGTTTTTCCAGTATGAGGTGAAGTCACCAGCCAAGTGTGCAATGAGGAAAGGAGGAAGGGAACAAGATTTGTGAAGAGAGAAAAATATAAAGGTCATCTCGGAGGGGGACAGGGCTCTTACTGAGAAGTGTGGCCAGAGAACCAGGCAGGGTTGGGAACCCTCCTGAGGTCTGAGATCAAGAATTTAAAAGGAACCCGGTCTGTGCAGTTGTGATCTCCTCCCACTAGGCTCGGCAGCTCAGATGCAGGAAGAGCCAGGCAGACATTTGGGTTCATCAGGGGAGTGGTCCTCAGCCCCACTGCATGTGAAAACCAACCGAGAGATTGTTTGAAACATACTGACACCCAGGCTCCTCCTCCAGAGACTGATTCAGTTGATCTGCAGTGGGGCCCAGGCCTGGGGAATTTTGAAATCTCTCTGGTGTTGTTAAAATTCTTAAGGTGATGGGTTTTGAAAAGAGAGTCAAATAGCCAAAAGGAAGCAGATGACAGCACAACAATAATAATGATTCAGCAAGGAAGCTAAGCTGGAGAAAAAAAAATGAAGAGAAGGTGGGAGGGAATTAATAAATGATGAGAAATTAGGGTGTTCAATGGGCCACAATGAGGTCAAGGGATGATTATAGTTGAACAGTCAACTCAAAGGATAAAAAGCCTTTGGTAGGAGCATGGGCGTTAGCTTTTTCAGATATTGAGGGCGTATTTGTGAAGATGTTAGGATGCAGAAGTCTAAGATGTGGTCATGGGAGGGGGTGGCTAATGAATTCAGAAAAAAGAAAAACATTGCAGATGAGAAGGTCAAAGACCCAAGAGGCCAGGATGTGCTGGAGAGCACCCACCTGGCCGCTGAGGCTGCCAAGAGTCATCACAGGAACTGAGTTGAAGCAGAAGACTGTGAACTAGAAGTTAATTCAGTGATGAAGGAGAGAGTGTGATGAGGACACAACCAGCAACCCAGAACTAGCAGAGCCAGGCGGTTCTAGGAAACCAGGCTGGGAAGGAGGTCGAGGAGCCCGAACCAGACAGATAACAGGCCTCGGACAAATAGGCTGAGATTCGTGCTCCAATCTGAGAAATAGGGCAGGATTTATGTCTCCAGCCGGGGTGTCTTCCTTGAACTCCAGACTCATCAAGCCAGACGTGGACTGAGCATCTGCACTGGATGTCTAATGGCCATCTCAGCTCAATATGTCAAAAACTGAGCTCTAGATAGCATTGTCCTAGCCTCCTCCTCCAAAGCCTTCCCAGCTCAGCTGGTGACCGTTTTATCCCTGCCATCATTCAGGACAACTACTATGGAGTCAGCCTGACTCCTCTTTCTCTCACTTCCTGCATCTGCTCTGTTTCGCCTCCACTGTGAACCAGCTCTGTCTGTCTCTTAGAGTACTGCAGCCGACTCTGAATTCGTCTCCCCACTTTCACTCTTAGCTCCCCAGAGTCTGTTATCAACCCAGCGGCCAGAGTGGTACCTTTAAAAGCTACATCAGATTGCTCTTCTAAACAAAACCTTCCAACGACTTTCCATCCCACTCGGAGTAAAATCCAGAGCCTACAGTGTCCTTCGAGGTCCTACACAACATGGCGCCCTGTCATTTTGGACCTCACCTTCTGCCAGACTCTCCTCCTTGCTCACACTAGTCTCCTTGTTTTCAAGCTAATGCACCAGGCACGCTTCCATCTTAGGACATTTGCACTTGCTGTTTTTCTTCCCTAAAACAGAGCCACGTGGCTCACTCAATGTCACCTTCTCAGTGAGGCCTTCCCAGACCCACCTATTTAAAATTGCAGGACATGACATCAGCAAACAGAGGGCCAATATGTCGCAATGCTCATCTTCATCGAAAAGAAAAAAGAAAGAAAGAAAGTAAATAAACAACTACAAACTGACTAAAATAGCTCTGGGAAAGTTCTGGACTATAACAAAGAAGCAACAGGAACCCTGCAAGAACTGAGGGTGGCCACACGGAAGAGCATAGGAAGTATTTCACCTGCATCTGCCCAAGCATCAGTCCAGAACACCTTGTGCCGAAAGGGACCCTGTCAAAGAAACCTCACCCCACAGGGAAAAGGAGAGTAGGGGCAATCTCTCCACCATGGACGTTTGCAGTCTTTGCACCAAGGATCTTCATGGTCTTCACCAACACTGAACCCAGCTGATGGAGCTGCCTGGAGTCCCCACTGCTGTGTCCCTTCCCCAGGGCTAGAGTTGTCACTGTGGGAGGCCTGTCCCCAGAGGTCCCGATCATTGCTGTGCCCCACTCTCTGATATTGGGAAGCCTCGCCATCTCCAGGACTGGATCTGCCACTGCCCTGTGCCCTGACCTCTGGATCCCAACGTGAGGCTTTAATGAGCCATCATGAGGGCCTTTGCTGCTGCTAGTATTCTGTGACCCTGGGGCCAGAGTAGGAACACTGACCTACCATCTTCAGCGTGTACTGCCATTGTACCCCGCTCCCTGAGCCCAAGCCACCACTGCATTCTCATCCCAGGGGCCATGCTGCTAATGCATCCCCCTCCATTTGGGCCTGAGTCACTGCAGCAAGCCCCTAAGACTCAGTGCTACAGAAGATCTACAAACACCTGCACCTCAGACACCACCAGTGCCACTACCACAGCAAGGGCACCTGTGCCCAGGACCCAGGCACCATGGTAGATACATGCGTATCTGGTTCTAGTTCCCTGGCTCTGCTGCTGCTCTGAACGTAAGCATGGTACCAAGAGGGATCCCCTCAGCCAGAACTTTCTCCTACAGACAAAAAAGGAGAACTGGAAGACCCTATAAGCCTTCACTCCAAGGACCACAATAGCGCTAGCCACCACTGCCACCCTCAGGAACCCCACAGTCTTGGCCACAGAAGACCCCCAACAGTCTTTACCAATGTTTACCTCAGCTGATGGAGCTGAATGAAGACTATGCCACTATGCCTTCCCCAAAACCAGAGATGCTACACCCCATCCAGTTGGTGCCCTACAGCCACCTTTGAGTGAAAGTCTTTCCTACCAAGCCAGTTCAAAAAGGCTGGAAGCAGTGACTGCTCCCTCACATGCACCAACATTAGCACAAACGCATTATAAACACAAAAAAGCAAAGAAACAGATGCTACCAAAAGAACACAATGATTTTCCAGTTAACTGGCCCCAAAGAAAGGGAAATCTCTGACTTTTGTGAAAAAGAATTCAAAACAATTATTTTAAGGAAGTTCAGAGAGATTCAAGGAAACACAGATAGACAATTCCATGAACTAAGGAAAACAAGGTGGAACCAAAATGAGATGTTTGACAAAAAGAAATTCTAGAGCTGAAGAATACAATGAATGAAAAGAAAAATTCAAGAGAGTTTCCACAACAGGCTTAATCAAGCAGAAGAAAGAATCTGCTTGAAGAAAGAACTCTTGATATTATCCAGGAAAGAAAAAAGAAAAGAGAATAAAAAAGAGTGAAGGAAGCCTACATGAATTATAGGATGCCATCAAGTGAGGCAGTATTCACATTTTGAGAGTCCCAGAAGGAGAAGAGAGAAAGAGACAGAAATGTTACTTTAAAAAATAATGCCTGAAACTTCCCAAATCTGAGGAGAGACATGACCATCAAAGTACATGAAGCTCAAAATTCCCCAGATTGAACACAAAGAGATCATCACCTAGATACATAATAATCAAACCCTCTGAAATCAAAGAAAGAATTCTGAAAGCAGCAAGAGAAGAAAAAAAGAAAAAAAAAAAGACTCATGCAAGTGAACCCCAATAAAGCTATCAGCATATTTCTCAGTAGGAACCTTGCAGGCCAGAAAAGAGTAAGATGACATGTTCAAAGTGCTCAAAGAAAAAAACCACTAAGCAGGAATACTTTACCCAGCAAAGTTATCTTTCAAAAATGAAGGCAAGATACTGTACCGGACAAACAAAAGCTGAGGGAATTTATCACCACTAGACCTACATTACAAGAAATGCTAAACTGAAATGAAAAGATGTAATTAGTAACATAAAAACACATGAAAGTATAAAATTCACTGGTAAAGGAAGATATATAGTCAAATTCAAAATATTCTAATACTACGATGGTAATATGTAAATCACTTTGAACTCTAGCATATAGATTAAAAGACAAGTGTTAAAAATAAGCATGGGTACAATATTTTGCTAATAAATATACAATATAAAAGATGTATATTATGATATAAACATAAAATTGCGGGGCAAGTAATTGTGTAAAACTTTATTGTGCAATTAAAGCTAAAGTGTTTTCAGTTTAAAATAGACTGCTATAAATGTAAGATGTATTGTAAAAGCTTCATGGTAATCACAAAGTAAAATCTATAATAGATATGCAAATGATAAAAAGAATCAAAACATACCACTACAAAAATAATCATCAATTCACAAAAAAAGACAATAAGAGAGAAAGAAAGCAACAAAGGAACCACAAATTAATCAAAAGGTAATTAATAAAATTGTGATAGTAAGTCCCTACTTATCAGTAATTACTCTCTAAATGTAAATGGTTAAATTATCCAAATAAAAGACATAGAGTGACTGAATGGATAAAAAAAATAAGACTCGACGATATGGTGCCTTGCAAGAGACTTAAGCTTTAAAGACATTTATAGGCTGGAAGTGAAAGCATGGCGAAAGATATTCCATGCAAATGGAAACCAAAAGAGAACATAGGTAGCTATACTTACATCAGACAAAATAAATTTTAAGACAAAAGCTGTAACAAGAGACAAAGAAAATCATTACATAACAGTAAGGGGATCAATTCATTAAGAGGATATAAATATATATTCACCCAATATCAGAGTACCTAAATATATTAAACAATTATTAACAGATCTGAAGGCAGAAATAGGCAGCAATGCAATAACAACAAGGACTTTAATGTCCCACTTACAACAATGAATAAATCATCCAGACAGAAAATCAATAAGGAAATAATGGACTTGAACTATATTTTAGACCAATGTATCTAACAGACATATACAAAACATTTCATCCAACAGTGGCAAAATATACATTCTTCTCAAGGGCACACAGAACATTTTCCAGAATAGATCATATGTCAGATCACAAAACAAGTCTTTAAAATATTAAGAAGAATAAAATCATATCAACTATCTTTTTTGATTACAAAGGTATGAAACTAGAAATCAATAAGGGGAGGAAAGCAGGAAACTCATGAACATGGAGAAATTAAACAACACACTTCTGAATAACATATGGGTCAAAGAAGAAATCAAAAGGAACATCAAAAATTATCTTGAGACAAACAAAAATGGAAATACAACTCACCAAAATTTATAAATGTGGCAAAAACTGTCTTAAGAGGGAAATTTATAGCAATTAACACCTACATTAAGAAAAAAGAAAGATCTCAAATAAACAACCTAACATTATACCTCAAAGAACTAGAAAAAAAAGAACTGGACCTAAAGTTACCAGAGGAAGAAAACAATAAAGATTAGAGCAAATAGAAGTAAAATAGAGGCTAGAAAGACAATAGAAAAGTTGGTTCTTTGAAAAGATAAACAAAATTAACAAGGCTCTATCTAGACTAAGAAAAGAATAAAAATGACTCAAATTAATAAAATTATAGGCAAAAGAGAGATAATACAACTAATACCACAGAAATACAGAGAATCATAAGACTACTATGAACAATTATATACCAACAAATTAGATATCTTAGAAGAAATAATTTCCAGAAACATACAATTTACCAATGCTGAATCATGTCTATATATTCTATGTAATATAATAGATATAAGTAACTAGCAAACTATCTGAAAAAAATTAAGAAAGCAATCTCATTGACAATATTATCAAAAATAAAATATTTAGGAATAAATTTAACCAAGAAGATAAAAGACCTGTACACTGAAAACTATAACACTGATGAAAAACTGAAGACACAAATAAATGGAAATATATATTCTTAGGTTGGAATAATTAATATTGTGGAAAGTTTATGGTTACAAGTGATCTAAAGATTTAATGTAATCCCTGTTAAAATTCCAATGAAATTTTCACACAAAACAGAAAAAATTTATCTTAAAATTTGTATGGAACTACAAAGACCCTAAATAGCAAAGTAAATGAGAAAGAAGAGCAAAACTGAAGGCATCACAATCCCTGATTTCAAACTAAATTACAAAACTATAATAATCAAAAGAGATTAGTACTGGCATAAAAACAAACAAGTAGACCAATGGAACAAAATAGAGCCCAGAAATAAATCTACTCATATACAATCAACTAATTTTTCAAAAAGGCACCAAGAACAAACTATGGGGAAAGAACAGTCCCTTCAATAAATGGCATTGGGAAAACTGGCTATCTATATGCAAACGAATGAAACTGGACCCTTAATCTCATACTATTCATGAAAATTAACTCAAATGGATTAAATACTTAAATTAAGGTCTGAAACCATTAAACTCCTAGAAGAAAACACAGGCAGAAACTCCTTGACACTAGTCTTGGCAAAGATTTCTTTGATAAGATACTGAAGGCACAGAGGACGAAAAGATAAAATAAAAAAGTGAGACTACATCAGACTTAAGAGCTCCTGCTCAGCAAAGGAAACAATCAATAAATTGAATAGGCAACCTACAGAATGGAAGAAAATATATGCAAACCATACATCTGATAAAGGGTTAATATCTAAAATATGTAAAGAACTCATACAACTCAATAGCACAAAAAAAAAAAATCCAATTTAAAAATGGGCAAAGTGTCTTAACAGACATTTCTCCAAGAAGACATACAAATGGTTAACAGGTACATGAAAAGCTGTTTGACATCACTAGTTATTAGGGAAATGAAAACCAAAATCATAACCATCTCATACCTGTTAAGATGGCTATTATCAAAAAAGATAACGAATATTGGTAAGAAGATGGAGAAAAGGGAATCCTTATACACTGTTGGCTGACATATAAATTGATATAGCCATTATGGAAAACAGTATGGAGGTTTTTCAAAAAATTCAAAATAGAACTACAATATGGTCCAGCGATCCCACTTCTGGGTATATGTTCAAAGGAAATGAAATCAGGATCTCAAAGAGATATGTGCAATCTCACATATATGCAG
>JAQQSQ010000383.1:0-14604 GCA_028627145.1 Eidolon dupreanum
GGAGGTGGGTAGGTGGGTGGGTGGGTGGATGTGGAGGTGGGTAGGTGGGTGGGTGGGTGGATGTGGAGGTGGGTAGGTGGGTGAGTGGGTGGATGTGGAGGTGGGTAGGTGGGTGGGTAAGTGGATGTGGAGGTGGGTAGGTGGGTGGGTGGGTGGATGTGGAGGTAGGTAGATGGGTGGGTGAGTATACGAGTGGCTGAACACAGGAATGGAGGGGAGGAATGGAACCACATCCCATGCTTTAATACGACATCACTATTTTTTCTTCTATGGCAGGCTGACCTCTAACTCTCACCTTGTCCTGCCCCCTGTCCCCAAGAATGTTAGGCTCCGCCTCTTCCCCCGAGCTCCCCTCCACTGCAGCCCTAAGTACAACGTGTGCTCGCCCTCTGGGTCTGCGTTGGTCCCCTCGCCCAAGCGTGAGACCCCGAGAGCGGATGGCTTTGGCCAGCGCCCTCGTTTGCCTGGTCCCTGCTCCACGCCGCCCCCACAGAGAGTCGTCCCCATCCCCGTGGAAGGGTGCACGGGACTGTGCCTGAAAGACAGAGGCCACTGTGCTGGTGGAGGTCAATGCCGCGGCCTTCGCTGACGCAGAGTCCCAGTGACGTGGCGGCTCCAGAGCGAGGGGGCGCCCAGGGCCTGGCACGCAGTAGGTGCACACAGAGGGTGCGCCCCTGTGGGCCCGTCTGCTTGGAAGGCCCGGATTCTGGGGGGTCCTGGGAGGTGGCTGAGCCAGCCAGAGCCAGGGGGTAGGTGGGTGGGTGGATCTGCGGCTGCAGTCGACCCGGAAACGCCAGCCATCAGAACCGCAGCTCAGAAGGATTTTTCACAAAAACTAGGTCAGTCTGGAAACAAAACACTCCATTAGCCTCAGATCTTTTGTGGAGCATCAATGCAGACAGAGATTCAAGCGCTTCGCGGTGTAGAAAGCCCAAACCCTCGCCACGGGGTGGGGGCCGCTGACCCTGACCCCGTTGCTATGGACCCCCAAGAATGGCCACTGAGAGGGGCCCAGTGCTCGTGGTGTACACGGGGGCACAGGCCCAGCTGGGTGGGCTCTGCCCTGGCTCCCCCTGCCATGGGCCCCTTCGCCCAGCTTGGCACAGAGCCAGCCACTGTGTCCCCCGTGGCCAACGCGGGGCCCGGCCACCCACAATTAGCATTCGTGTCCTCCACGTCCTTCAGGCCCGTGATGTGGAGGAAGCGGCTTGGTTCCAGCAGTGGCTCGAAACCTTGGCGGGGTCACTGAGGAGACGCACAGGCGGCACCGGGGCCAACCACCGCCCTCCCCGCCCACCCCCCACCCCGGCTCACGGACGCCTGCTCGTCAGGGGGTGGCCAGGACCCCCTCTGCCGAGACAGCTGTGAGGCTGAATAATTTATAAGCCTCCTACACGGGGCACTGGGGAAATATTCCGACGGAGTCCAGATTATTCAGCAAAGTTGGCTTCACGCAGGGTTGCCCTCCCTTCAGGCGCCACCATGGGAGCTGGTCTTTCTTAAAAATAGAAGTATCATTACCAACTCTCATTCGTCAGGTACCAGAGAGGCCCTTGTCCAGTGCACGGCCCCGCCCCCCACACTCTGCCTCCCTGGAAACCCCTCCATTCCTTCACATTGGTCATGAGACGAAGTCGGCAGGATGAAGCGTGGTGGGCGCCCAGCCCATGCCCTGCAGTGGCTTCTCTCTGTCTTCCCCGAGGAAGTGACATTTGAAGTGAGACCACTAGCACTTAATTTGGAAAAAAAAAAAAAAAAATGAGGCGAAGAGTATTTCCAGCAGAGAAGACAGACGACGGTCACAGGCCCTGAAGCAGGAGGGGGCTCGCTCTTTCTCCCTGTGGGACCCCAGGCCCACCGCCCCAGGCCCCCCGCCCTTGCACTGACTCGAGGTCATGTTCCTGCGTTCTGGCCAGGAGAATGTTCCCGTCTTCTTTCCCCCCGCTGCAGTAATCACGGAGACCAGGCATTGACGATAAAAGTGTCCTGGGTACCTGAGTCACCGTATGGAGGCCCTCACCCAGGAGAGCAACCAGCTTGCATTAAACTTTTTGTGAAAAGAAAGAAAGCACGTGTGAAGCCCCTGAGGTTTAAGACCTTGCCTGTCATCACCACACAGCCTGTCCCAGACTGACTGCTTCAATGAACAAACGAATGAAGAAGGTTTTCCGGAGCATCCGTGGACAGCAGTGAGGAGCTTGGGAGGGAGCAATACAGCCTTTCTCTGCATTTAAATGTCAGCTAAGACCACAATAATTAGAGCACTCAGAGGTCACCCAGAACAGCGATTTTCAAATAGTGCTCCCAGGAACCCCGTGTTGGATGAGGAGGCTCGGGTCCTCAGGAGGGGTGGGTAGTGAGCAGGGGTGAGTGGGGGAGGGAGAAGGTCAGACAAGACCCTAAAACAACCAGAGAAACCTCCCTTTGTCCCTTTATATGATGGAACTTCGAACAAAGTCTCACTTGAAAAATGGTCCTGTTGCTTAAAACATCAACTTAAAAGTTTGAAAGCTGGGCTAGCTCAGCACTGTCTACACGGTAGCCACTAGGTGTGCACGTGTGGCTATTGTGACTTGACTCCTCCCAAAAGAGATGTCCCTCAAGCATGAAATACACACCCAGATTTTGAAGGCTCCGCACCCAAAAAATAATGTGAAATAGCGGTGGCCTCTGGGGTGGGCCTGGCACTGCGGGTGGCCAGCAGGGCCACGGCAGAGAAGAATACGTGTGAAGAGGAAATGACCGAGAACAAGCTGGAACCTCCCAGATGCTCCCAACAGAATCTTTGTGTCTGAGCACAGAGCGTTTATAGAAAGTAACAGTACAACTTCCTTCTGCCTCCCCCGTCCCATGAGTTACCCTCTTTGGGCCAATTCTAATTCGAGCTCCACGCGGAAGGGGGTTCTGTCAACCCAGTTCACAACGGCACAGTTTCCAGCGCACTGGGCCACAGGGTCCTGCCGAACTCGCCCGTGTCGTCTCTCTCCCAAGGCCGCTGTTGAGAACCGAAGACCCTCTCAACGCTGACCCTTTGTATAGAGCTTTCTCCTGCCCTGGATTCGTTTCTCTGTCCCTGGCATTCTCAAAGGCCAAGGTCATAGGTCTTGGTATTGTTCTATTTTCATCAGTTTTCCTGGGCGCTCAGTGATGTAGAAAGTTTTAAATTGTTTCGTCAATCATTTCTCTCCTCCACCCCACTCCACCCTGCCTTCTCTGCTCTCTCCTCGTTTAACTTCAGTATTTGGGTGTTTACTTCCCAGACTTCTCTCTGGTTTTCTTATCTTTTCTCTTCTATTTTCCACCTCTGTGTTTTTCTGCTCTGCTTTCTATAAGATTGAAGTATACGTAGTTTCCTGATCTGATTGCGTTTTTTATTTTTGCTGCAATGTTTTTTATTTTCTATGAACTCTTTTAGTTCTCTGAATGTCCCTGTTTATGGCGCCTTGTTCTTATCTACAGACCTCTTATCCCTCTGAGCATATCAGTGGAAATCAATACTTCCATTTCTCATAAACACGCCTAGCCTGCGACCACGGAATTCCCCTTCTAGGCATTTGTCCAATTAACAAACGCAAGCATGTGTCCACATCGACTTATAGAGAATGTCCGTGGCAGCTGTGTGTGTGTGAGCCAAAAATTGTCAACAGCCCAAATGTCCCTCAGTAGGTCAATGAATAAATCAAGTACGTTATGTCTAAACGCTAGAATATTGCTCAGCCATGAAAGCGGCAACCTACTGACACATGCGACCACACAGATGACTCTCTGAGTCATTGCGCCGAGTGGCAGAGGCTGACACAACAGAAGATGTGCCATGCGATCTATCTATATGGAGGGCTTGGAACAGGCAGAGCTCATTGATGGAGCCGGAACTCAGAGCAGTGTCTGCCTGGGCGGGAGGGGCGGGCAGGTGCTGGGAACGGGGATTAAGCGTGGCAGGGGCTGGGGGAGGCTCTGTAGGTGGATGGGACTGTTTGACAGGTATGCGTTACACGGCTGTACACATTTGTCAAAACTCATCAGACTGTGCTCTTAAGGTCTGCGCACTTCACTGAATGCAAATTTCATTAAAAAAAAAAAAAAGAAAGAAAGAAAAGAAAAAGCCAATTGGAAGCACTGAGCCCTTGGGTAGCATTTGCCAACTGTGGTCTTCACTGCCAGGCAATTTGGCCAGGCCGTTTCCCTGGGGACCCTTTAGGTGCAGAGTGCCGGGTCTGCCCACTTGGAAAGGTTGGGGTCCTACAATGACCCCGACCTCCTGCCTGCTGGGTACAAGGCTGGCTGCCAGTTTTCCAGCCACGGCAGGGATGAATAGGGCACGGTTCTTACTAGTCCATGTGTCCCCTGCTTTCAATGTGGTCCTCCATCCTCACGTGCTCCTGGTACCCCAAGTCTAGAGGCTCCTGCTTTATACTCACTGTGGTCTGAATGTGTGTGTTGCCCCAAGATTCGTAGGTTGAAATCCTAATGCTCAACATGATGCTATGAGGAGGCGGGGCCTCTGGGAGGCGATGAGGTCACGGGGCTGGAGGCCTCGTGAATAGGGCCAGTGCCCTTTTAAAAGAGACCCCAGAGCCTTCTCACACCTCCCACCATGCGTGGACAGCGAGAAGGTGCAGGCTCTGGGCTCAGGAAGAGGGGCCTGGCCAGGACACAAGCATGCCGGAGCCTTGACCTCAGCCTCCCTCCAGACGTGTGAGAACCACACTTCTGTTGTTTAGGAGCCACCCAGGCTGGGCATGTCGTTGCGGCAGCCTGAAAAGACTATGACAGTCCCCTCTCAGAACGAGCCTCGGGTTTTCTGCCGGGCTCAGGGAGGGGCGATCGCCCGGTCCTGTGAGCGGAGCAGGGAGGCTCGCCGCTCTCCTTTCGAACATCCCCACTTCCGGAAGCGCGTGCTGCCACCAGTTTCTGAGCCGTTCGTTGCCTCTCAGTTTTCCACACTGCCGGCCGAGTTTCCGCTTTCTTGGCCCTGCCTAGCGAGTTGCTGCACATCCACCAGTTTCCAAAATGCTTCTTCAGTTTCCTTTCTTTTTCTCTGCAGTTGAGAGTGATCCTTCCAAGAATCTTTGTGAGGTTTCAAGAAGACACTAATGTACATGGAGGTGTTTATGCCGTGAGCTTTCCCAGAAGGCCCAGCCTTTCCTCTGTTCTGCCTTTGGTTATACAGCTTTTATCCTCATGGTTGCAACAGGGCTGCTCCTGCTCTGGGCATCAAATCCACATTCCAGGCAGGAAGAAGAAGGATTTGTGCCAGCTGAGGCCATCTCATTTTTTTGGGAAAGCAAGCCAGCAGACTTTCTCTTACATCAGGTGGCCACTCTTAGCTGCAAGGGAGTCCGGCAACATCTACCTTTCTGTGGTCACGTGCCACTCCAAACGAGACACATTCTGTTTAATGTGGAGAATGAAGGTTTCCACATCCTGCTTAGGCCACGTCCCATTCCCGAGTCAATCACTGAGCCCAGAGGGAATGGAGCACCCCGATGGATGGTGCAGGTTGTATGCCCACTCCAATAACAGCAGAGTGGTTTGGGGGTTGGCACAGCATTAAGTCGGGGAGAGCTGATTCCCTAGAGGAAACATGCTGACCCCAAAGCTGGGGTAATGGTGGCCTACATCTTGCTGAGCCTGGTAGAAAAGTGACTGTGAACAACAGGACCCCGGCCACCTTGGGAAGCCCCGCCTCCTTGGGGTCAGGAGTCTCTGAAGGGGTCTACACTTTCACACATAGCAAAGGCTGTCACAGGATGCAGCCATTCCAGAGACAGGACCTGTGACCTCACTAGGAAAGTCACTGATGGTCCCAAGCCAGCGCTGGACATGTCTGAGGACCATCGCTGACCCATGCCCACTGGGGACCATGGTACCTAGGTTGGACGTGGGCACGTAGGGGCTTCGGGGGATTCCCGCTCTCCTGCCCTAGCACTTACATCCCCAGTGCCTGGTGCCCAGGCCTGAAAAATCAAGGCCAGGTTCAAACAGGACAGGGACCCAGAACCTCCACGCTCCTGTCCACCCTGCATTTCTGTGCCCACCGTGCCCACTGGCCAGAACCCAGAGCCCGGGACCTCGCGTGGGGAGGCGCTTTGCACCGGACGAGGCTTCTTCAGTTGGTTTCCGTCATCCATTCTGCGTGACAGAAGAACACGTGTCTGGAAGTGACACGGATGCTCGGAGAAGCAGAGCAGCCTGCCGGGGGTCACGCGGCAGTAAGCGCCAGGCCAGGCTGCCACCAGAGGCCCCCAGGCCTCTGCTCCTAACTGCCGCCTACAGAGCAGGTGGGTAAGCTCTGCAGGCCTGTCCACCAGGGAGTGACCACGAATGACTGCAGAGGTGACCACCTGATCAGATGTCACCCCCCAGGGTGCCCGGGATACTGCGTGCTTATCATTATTTACAGCTATGTCACAGTAAAGTGTGGCAGACCTGTGCCAGGCTCAGTGGGACCCTCCCCCCACCCAGAGAGGGAGCATAGCTGTGCTCACTCTAGAGTCCCCCTCAGGGAGCAGGATGTGGGCGGCAAAGAGAGTTCCTAGGACAAAGGCCAAGGAGGTTGTCGAGAAGACACCAGCATGGGCCGAGTCACCCAGGCTCCCGTGGCTGGCATTCTGGCTCGGCCCGGAAGAAATTCCCTTCACGAGCTAGGTCGCCCCACGTGAGGAGGGAGAAGCTTCGGGTGGAGGAAGAAGGGACAGTGTAACAAGCAGCACGGTGGCTGCCTGGAGCCAGGCACGCTGGCTGACCTTCCAACCCGGCAGAGCCTGAAGCAGTGTGAGGCCGACGAGGGGTGCTGAGCGGCCCTCAAGGATGCAGTCGGCTGAATAACGTCCCCCAAAGATATTTATACCCTGACCCCCGGAACCTGGGAATCTGTCACTTTGCGTGGTCAAAGGAACTTTGGAGACGTTGCAGACAGCAGGCCCCAGGGTGGCTAATCAAAGCAGGACGGGCTGTATCACAGGGCATCAGGCAGCCCACATGTCTCAGAGACCCAGCTGGGGCATTGCACGTGGCCAGAAAGTCCCTCCCTCACTGCCCAGGTGCTCTTGTGTGAGTTCACTGCTGCCACGGCCATCCCCCGAGGCCGACCCTGAGGCTGTACCCCAAGACTGACCCCGAGGCAGTCCCCTGAGGCCGTCGCCCGAGGCCCATGATCAAGGCGATCTTGGGGTGACTTCTTATCGGCACCATCCCGAGGTCCCTGCAGGCTGCTCTTGGAGGCGTCCCATCCTCTGTGTGTCCCGGGAGGGGCCGGTGGGACACGCCGCACCTCAGCCCCTGGGAGCTGTGCCTACGAATCCAGCCTAGTTTTTTAAAATCGGCGTAATTTATGTGTTGCATGTGTTATATGTGCTCTACATACACACTCATCTGTGATTCATACACGTGCGCATAACTCCATGCGGGGGGGAGGGGGTGACTTCTGGAAACTCCACAGTAAGGCTCCTGGTGGCACCGTCAGTCTGCCTGGTGTGTGCGGTATGGAGGCCCGTGGGCCGGCTGGGTTTTCGGTCACAGCCGAGTCACACTGTCCCCGTCCTGAGGATGTGCTGTTATGGGGCTGGTGGGGAAGCCTGGGAAGTAGTGGCAGGGGACAGACTCCTTATCCTGGCCACAGGAGCACGGGGGGGACTCATCCAGGATTCGCCCTGCCTCTCCCATTGGGAGGTGCCACCTGGAAAACAAACAGGAAGTATTCCGGAAAACCAGGGTGAATGGTATGACAGGACCAGCCTGTGGCCATTCTGCACCCGCTCCCCGTGAGTTCATGCCCGAGTGTCGGCAGCTACCAGCCTCCAAAGAAGGAGGATGACCAGACGTGACAGCCCCCGAAGGACAGCATGATTACCACACGTGAGCAGGAAACCGAGGACGGCGGAGCTGGACGGCACCAGCAAGCTGCGGTCAGCGAGCTGCCCGCGGTGGTCAAGTGCACGGTCACCCAGCCCCGATCTTCGGCAGACACATTAAGGAAAACACAGGGGGCGGGGTCACCTGTAAATCAAGAGAGACTAGAAGGACGTCGAAGGTTCAGAAGGATGCTGGCTTCTGTTTGAGTGGTAAAACCACAGAGAAACGCAGTAACTGAATCATCGCAGAGGTCAGAACAGAGGTCAGCGACGGGGAAAGCAGGGGGCTGCGATGGGCACAGGGCACGGCCAGGGGCCTCTGGGCTGGCCGGCCTCTCCAGCCCGTCTGCGGCCACTCCATGCCCACACTTACCCTTCTGGCCCCAAACACACCCTGGCTTCCCCTTCTCCAGGCCTTTGTCAGAAGAGCCCTTGAATGCCTCATTCTGTCTGCCTACTGCCTCCTCTGGGAAGTCCTCCCAGATGACCTGCACCCCAAAAGAGTAATCCCTCTCCCAGCTCTGGACCCCACATGGGCAGCCATGTCCCCCACCAGCCTGTGATATCCTCAAAGCCGGGCCCGATTCGCGTCTGCGTCCCCAGTGTCCAGCCCAGCCTCGCTCTGCTGGCCTCCCAGACACAGATGTCGCCAGATCCCTCAGATGGCAAATGTCAAAGTCATGTACCCACGGCCACAAGCTCCTTCCTTGCACCGACAGCTCCTGGGGCGCAGCGGAAGCGAGACGGAGCAGCCCACCGGGGCGGGGGGGGCAGGCACTGAGAGTCCACCCCGCACCCCGGCGCCATTCCCGGGGCAGAAACAGCGAGGCCCGATAGACCTGCCCGGAAGAGGCGAAGTCACAAGACAACGGCTTCGAGCCTGACAAGCGCCATCTGTCGCAAACGCCACCGCAAAGACAATCCGAGCACAGCGCCGCCTCCCCAGGGGCAGCTGCCTTTGTGCCGAGATGTGAGCCTCCGAATCAAATTAAGACCGTGCGGCTGTGCGCTGAAGATAACGGAGCTCCTCGACCCGCGGCTCTGAGCCGCGAACCGGGCTGCGGATTAGCGAGCGGACGGCCCAACGCAGCAGCCACCCCCGGAGCCGGGACCGCTGAGCCCTGCCACAGTGCACCCACGCAGCGCAGGGCGCCGCACGCGGACCTCCACGCGGGACCCCTGCCCTCGGGAGCGTGAAGGTCCGGCCCCCGCTCCGAAACGGGGACATAAAACTGTGTTTATTGCCACATTAGAGCTGCCTAACAAACCACCCCGACCACACTCAGGGACTCCAAGTGTGAGTCCGTTCGGCCCCCGGTTCGGCCCCTCGGGCCGGGCTCTGTCGCGTGGTTCTTCCGGCCTCGGCAGCACCCACAGTGACACCCTGTGGCCCCTCGCGTCTCTGCGCATGACAATCTTGGTCGTTGCCTGGGGCACAGTGGCACGGAATTGGGACGTCACAGCCACATGAGTCCAGTGTCCCAGTGCTGGGATCCGGGGAGCAGCTTCCTGCCTCACAGGCTTTTCCAGCACTGGGAAGTGGGGAGGGTGGCAGGGGGCAGAATGGCAGGAAAGGTGACTCCGCTCCAGGATGGGTCCCCAAAACAATGGCGCCACGTGGGAAGCAGAAGACACATCTGTAGGCTCTCCTGTCCCTCCCCATGGCGCCCATTGTGAGACGGTGTCGCTATGGCGACGGGACAGCGTGCCAAGCGGGAAGGGGCTTGTGAAGGGAATTGCGAGCGGCAGAGGGCAGCTTCTGCTCGGAGCAGGGGTTGACCTCTGACTCCTGTCTCCACGGCCAGCCCAGGAGCCCTGCGCCCTGCCCCGTGGCGTCACAGGGGACCAGCTCTCTCTCCCTGGCACCCCAGGCCCAGTGCAGGTCCCGGAGACTCTGAACGCCACCCCAGCAATTCGCAGGAGGACGTATCCAACTAATGAGTGGGCAGCTGGATCCATTGTTCAAAAGTTATCTTTAGACAAGAGCATTTCTCAAGTTTAATTAACGCGTCAGCGGCTCCCGTGCGAGAGACGGCCCCAACGCAGTCGCGATAACGCTGATCCCTCCGCATTCACGCCAACTCGGCACCGAGCTCGGGGCAGGAGACAGGCCACCAGTGCCACCACCACGGGAAAAACGGAGCCGCTTTCCCTCCGCTAGCAACTTAAACGCACATGGCTGCCTGAGTGCGGAGGCTGAGAGCCCAGCGGACAGGGAGCCTCTGCCCCCCGGCTGAGAGGTCGGACACCGACCGCGAGGCCCCCCTCCTGCACCGGGCTGGGCGCTGCCCGCCGGGAACGGGGCCCTCGCACCGGCTCGGCATGGCTTCCCCGACTCCGCACAGGTAGAAGCCGAGGTTCAGGAAGGCGCCCAACTCGCCTCGGCCACACGGCTTCGCCACGTCTGGTGCCGAGGCCCGTCCTCGCCCTGCCTCGCCCCCGCCCTGCGCCCAGGCACGACTCGCCGGCCGGCCGGCTGAGCACTTTCCGTTTGCCGTGCGGAGTCCGCTCTCGTGGCCAGGCCCCAGCAGCCAGAAAGCAGGCGAGACACCGTCTCTGGAGCTGACGTGCTGCCGGGGGTCACAGACGATGGGGCCGGCAGGGGGAGGTGGAGAAAGGAAGCGGGGCGGCCAAGCGGGCACCTCGGAAGCGGGAGTCTGGTCCTCACGGAAGGCCGGGAGCGAGGATGCTCACCTGGGTGGTCCTCACGGAAGGCCGGGAGTGGGGATGCTCACCTGGGTGGTCCTCGCGGAAGGCCGGGAGCGGGGATGCTCACCTGGGTGGTCCTCGCGGAAGGCCGGGAGCGAGGATGCTCACCTGGGTGGTCCTCACGGAAGGCCGGGAGCGAGGATGCTCACCTGGGTGGTCCTCACGGAAGGCCGGGAGCGGGGATGCTCACCTGGGTGGTCCTCACGGAAGGCCGGGAGCGGGGATGCTCACCTGGGTGGTCCTCACGGAAGGCCGGGAACAAGGATGCTCACCAGGGCACCAGCTCGTCACCACGGACACGTGACAGCACAGGCGGTGGCACTGCCCGGGCTGGGCTGAGATCCTGCTCTCCGTGGACCCGCTGCGTGGCCTTGGGCAGGTCGCCACACCTGTCTGTGCCTCTGTGTTCTCATCCACGAAATGGAGAAAAAAATCTCGGACTCTAGGATTCGTCGTGAGGAGTTGACAACCTGGGACACGAGAGGTCCCCAGCCCTGTGCCCATCCCGGAGGCCTCGGTAAATGGAAGCCACTATTAGTCGCCTACGGAACCATCGGTGCAGCAGGCAGGGTGAAGACGAGATTCCAGAGGATTCTAGACGAAGGCAGACTTCCGCTCAGTAGAGGCGGAGGGGCCCGACGGGGGGCTGCACTGCCTGTGTAGGAGTGAGCTCGCCATCGCAGAAGGGTGCAAGCCGGGCCGGGGCAGCCCCCTTCTCTCCCCGCCCCCCACATGAGCTGAGCCCAGACACCACGGCCTCTGGGCTCCCGGCTCAGGCTCTGGGGGAGAAACGAAGCTCAGACATGTGGCTGCTCCTCCAGGTCTAGAAGCCGAGGAGACACAGAAACGTCAAGGTCGCGCCTTGCAGCTGGAAGCACTCAGGTGCCACCAGCCCGCAGTGCAGGTGGGGGGACCTAACCGCCCACAGCGGGGGTCCCACGGTCCTCCAGGTCCCCAGGCCCAGCCCCGTGAGCACTCGGTGCCACCTGCAGCCCTCGCCACGGGCTTCTCCTTAACCAGGGCCTCTCCTCTGCTTGGTCGCCACTGGCCGCCACCTCCCTCGGCCTCTCTGGCTCCCAGGGTCCTTGTCTGGCCCCCTCCGTGCCCGTGAGCAGTGGTGTGACCCTGAACTAAAGCTCCACAGAAGGCCACCTGCCCCGGCTCCCCTCAGCGGCTCAGAGCCCCGAGAGGCTGGAGTGCACACCTTCCCCGTGACACTGCACGTCCTTGGCCTGGGTCCCTCACCCGCCAGCTTCGGGAAGTGACACCAACGGCCACTGGGTCTTTATCTTCCGGCTTTAAGTGGAGGATCCTAGGGCGACGTAGAATCTTATTCGGAGTCTCTGCATGGGTGGGGTCCTGGCACAGCCCCCCGGCCCCGCTCAGCACCCCTCATTCCATGAACCCCAGCTCCCAGCAGGGCCGCTCTGCAGTGCCCAGGCACCATCCACCCCGGCCTTTACAGACAGGTCCCTGGGGGCTCGGCCACACGGCGTGAAACGTCCAGATGCAACTGGCAGCGTGCCAGGGGCAGGGGGCCAGCACCACAGGGCCCTACAGCGCACTTCGGGCCAGTCTCTGTCCCCCTCTGGGCCTCGGTTCCTCATCTGTAGCATGGCGGGTGGAAGGAATGACCTGGGGCCCTCCTACCTCCAGGCCTCGGCATTTCTGAGTTATGTGGCCGACTTGAGAAGCAGGGAGGCATCGACTGAGGTTCTCACTCATCCGCTTGCCCACCAGGGGGTGGAAGGTGTTCCTTAGGTTTGGGGCCGAAAATGAAGAAGGAGATTCTCCCTCAAGGGCCTAAGTCCCCCCTCCCTGAGAGCTGGGGTCACCTCTAAAACTCTTGCAGTTTTCTGTCTGAAGGACCCCCGGGAGGTTCCCATGACTGAGCCTTGCCGTCTCTGTGTCCCACTGGGAGAGTGATCACAGGAGACCACGCCCCACTGCCACTACCCAGAGGCACTGCCTAATGGTTTCTATGCTGCCAGGGCCATCCGGTCCCCTGAGAAGTTTCTGCCACATCTCATTTGCGTAATCTTCAAAGCATTGTATGATGGGCAATTCTGGCTCAGAGACAGAGGAAGACACCAGCACAGTCACGTCTGGCTAAGTCCCCGTCACCTCAGGCCTGGACATCTCAAATGCCCCCACTGGACCCCAACTCTCCCACGCTGCAGCCCCCAGCCACCTGGCACTCTCTAGGGGCTCCCACTGCCCAGGGGAACCTCTCTCTACTTTACCGGTCAGAACTGGTCGAGCTCCATAACAGGAAAACCTGAAGCTTAAACAAGTTGGAAGCTCACTCATTCTCCCAAGCTCGGGCGTAGGACATCCGGAACCAGCACGCTAGCTGGTCACGCACTGAAGACACTAGCATTTGTATTCCTGCTCCACCATCCCGAACACGTGGCTTCTGTTCTCAGGGTTACCTCATAACCCAAGAGGGCTGCTGGAGTGCCAGCCATCGCATTCTCATCACGGAGATCCTGTTCTCCCACGAAAACAAGTCAAGTGACGTTCTCAAAGTCACAGGTACGAAGTGGCAGCCCAGGATTTGAAACCTGATCTAATGCTGGTCCCAAGAATCCCTCTCCAAACACTAGCACGCTGCCCATACCAGCACCCCGTTTCAATGCCCGAATGGGCTTATAAACGGCAGTGTGCCAGCCAACGTGGAGAAGGGTGACATGTTATATTTCACTCCTCTGCTGAGAGCTAGAGCTCACGCCAGGACCCCTCCGGGGCAGGGCCAGGTGTGCCCACTAGGGACCCCCGCCCTGTGCCTCCGCCTGCACTTGAACTATCCACTCCTTGTGCATCAGGGATGATGACGCTTCGAGAAACTCGGATGTGGAAGCTGTTTAGAAAATCGCTCAGGATTCCAGAGGAGGGTGCTGGAGAGAATCTAGGGCATGGGGTGTGGGGCGGGGCATCTCATCAGAGGAGGACAGAGCCCATGGCTGCCACACTCCTGGGCTGTAACGTCCCTGTCAGGCCTTGGGCAGGAGCAAGAGCCAAGGAAACCCCCACACGCAGGGGCCCCTGAGTCCACGGGTGAAGGGTCGGGAGCTGAACTAGGGGAGATGGCTACAGGTCACCGCTGGGAAGACGAAGACAACTCAGAGCACCTGGGAGGTCCCCGGATCAACTTTCCCATGATGCACGTGGGGAAACGGAGGCCCAGAGAACCGGACATGTCCAGAGTCACCAGGAGGTGGTTACAGAGAGGAAATCAGCCTGGATTCCGAAGGGCCCTAGAACATTCTGTCTCGAACGCACCAGGGGTGCCCATTTCTGGGGGTGCCTGGAGGAGTGAGGGCGAAGAGGAGGTTTCCCGTGTGGGAGGGTCTGCCATGATGAGGGTGACCATTCTCTGCAGTGGGGGGGGGGGCCGGGGGGTGGGGGCAGGGGCGGGGGGCGGGGCGGGGCGGGCTCAGGAGAGGCGGAAGCACGGATGAGAAGTGGAACACGTCTGGGCGGCTCTGAGCTGGAAAGCGGCACTCCCGTGAAAACACAGTGCTCCCCAAACCTTGGCAGGCATCGGAATCCCCTGGGGACTCGTTACAACATAGATTGACAGCCCCCGCACCCCGGAGTTTCTGATACAGTCGGTCTGGGTGGGCCCCAAAGTTTGCATCTCTACCAAGTTCCCAGATGATGCCTGCTGGCCCAGGAACCCCACTTTGAGTACCAGTGGGGTAAGGAGAGGAGGCAGATAGGGCTCCTATTGTTATTTATAAAACACAGACGGACGGCACTTTACAGTTGTAAGCGCTTTTCACATCTCATCTCACCTTATTCTGACCCATTTCCTACTCGCCCAGATACATTCAGCGACCGGTCCACGGCCCCCTCGCTCGCTCCGGAAGTAGCTAGAATGGACTGGAACCCAGGTCTTGTACCTTTTCCTATTTATCTCGACTCCTCTCTTCACCGAGTCCATGCGTCTGCTTTCCTGGGAGAATCGCCCACTTTCCCTGACCACCTACTATGTGCCAGGCACTCGCTGACACATCGCACACATTGTCTCACGTGACGC
>JAQQSQ010000384.1:0-14600 GCA_028627145.1 Eidolon dupreanum
GCAGATGGACAAGTGCAGTTTCCTCTGCAGGAACTAATGGTCTCTTGCGGAAGAGAGCCAAGGCTCCTCCGAAAGTTTCCAAATCTATACACACTAAATAAACACACTCAATTTTAGAGCTGCCAGTATTGGGCAGGAGCTGGGGTCATATAAGTAAATCAAAAGGTCTATAATTTGAGCATGCATCAAATATTGTCAACGGACTGCATAAAATGATACGCCTCGCCATATGCATCTCGCCTCTTCATTTATCCTTAAAATTTGTTTGTATTTGATAAATAACAATTCTTTCAAGAGTGCTACTCACTGCAGAGTAATTTTTATAGTTATTGGTGTCTTTTCTTAATCAATAGGTGATAAAGGTATAATATGCTGTCACATGGAAATCTGTGAAATGCTGGGATAGTTTAAATGAGACTCCTCCTTAAAAAGGTTCTGAATGCTGTCATTTGCTGTTAGTGACAGGCCTTGGGCCCACTCAGGACTGGGCTTCCTCTTGGTTCTGAAGCTCTTTACATCATCATAAACTATGAACTGGTCATCCTGGAAGGCACGGAGAGCCTTCTGGTCCTTGATTCTGTGCTCAGCAGCCTTCTTTTGGGAGTAGCCCTGAAGAGGAGGTAGAAGTCACCACAGACACCTGTGCCTCCCCACCAAAAGTAGACTGGAGAGTGGGAAATACCTGTCTGAGGAAGCCTGGAAAACCTAGGGAATTCCAGATGGAGTGACTCGGAACCCTGGATTCAATGACATACCTGGGCTTAAGGACAAATCTCTGATGGCAGGCATGGGATGGAATCTGCCTGGCCAGAATTCACTGTGCTCAGTATCTTTACTCAGAAACTATGAGAAAAGGTACCCCTGACCCCTAGCATTTAGGGTGGCTATGGAGTTCCTTCTTCATGGTAGGCTGGCAGGCTTGCCTCTCTGGTGAAGGAGTCAGAGGTTCCAGACCCCAAAGCCGGGGCCGTACTCTGGAGCCTGATGAGGAGGCCAGGAGGGAGAATTGTCCGTAGGTGGACATGCCATGGATCAGTTTGTTGGTGGGGGGTCCCCTTCTTCAGCCACTGTCATTGCACAGTAGAGTCCTGGTAGTAGGGAAAGGGGGCCAGGGTTGATGTTGTTTGCCTTCAGCTTGGTTGTGGCCATCCAAGGCTAGAGACTTCGGAGGAGCTTCATATTCCAGCCCTGCCCTGTCTCCTTTAGATCCTGCCTGAGTGAGAGAAGCTGCATGGCACTACTGATGAGAACATGGGCTTTGAAGTCAGACAACCATTCACTGAGTAAATATTAGCTGATGGCCTGCCAAGTGCCAGGCACTGTCCTTGGTACTTGGGACACCTCAGTGAACAGCACAGTCAGAGATTCCTGCCTTACTCAGCAACTTATTTAATCTTGCTGAGCCTCAAGTATCCTATTTGTAAAATGAAAAGAATAAAAAATGCCTATATGTATGTCTAAGGGTACTGTGAGAATTAGAGGATATAATGCATGTATAAGGTGTAACACAATGCAATAAAGGCTAGCTATGGTCTTGATCATTATCGTTACTTTTGTTTCATTCTGAGTACATGAGTAGGGAATCGGGTCTGCTTTATTTATCTCTGTATTCCCAGTTTCTAGAATAACGCTTGACATTTGCATGCTCAAATAGAAAAAAATGAGTACAGGGATTCCTCATCCATCTCTGAACAAGACCTTCCCTCATCATGTGTTACTTGACAGGATAGCCCCAGGCCTGTGACATGAGGAGGTATCTAATACAAGTAAGTGGAATAAATGAATGATGAGGATTCTTTCCTCAAGCCGGGATTATGGGATCACTTCCCCTAAAAAGCTGCCCTCTTTGAGTCCTCTAGTTACTCTGCATCCTCTTAGCATTTAGGCAAAGAGACACTCTCACTATGTTTAATTACAGTCATTATTTTTTGCTGGTCTACGTGATTTATCTTCTATTGGATTGTGCTTTCTGAAGGCAGAGGTCAGGGCCCCTGGCTGAGTTCAGTGGCACTTTGCGGCGAGTTTGGAAAACTCTCTGGCCAGAAGCAACCCCGGGCACACAGCGTGAAGATTAAAAGGGCGTTCTGTAGGATAAGAAACGCCTCGCTAACCCTGTGTGGGTCTTCACACAGCCAGTGGGACTTCGACCCCCGTCATCTCTCAAGCAAATGTTTTGTGTGTTTCTCCATCAGACTGGCCGGCTCCCCCCAGGACCCACAGTTTTCCACATGGGGCTGGAGGGGCCGGGCTCAGTGTGAAATCTGGATGCTTGACTCAAGTGCCCGAAGAGGTGCACTTTATTTGTGAAAGAGCCGCAGAAGACCAAGATGTTCCACCGCAGCTGAAAAACAGATACGTGGGCTCCCCTAAATCAAAAGGCATTTTACTTTAGGGTTTTTTGTTGTCCTTGATTTTTAAAAAATAAACTTGGCTTATAAGATGTTTCTAGCCCTCTTAATGAAGAAATCCCGCCCCGCCCCAGTCTAAAACTGAGCCTCTCCTTTCCAGAGGCTGGCGTAGGGGTGGAGATGGGGTGGGTGGTTCTTACCTGAGAGACGCCCCCTGATAATTTATCAGCTTGGGAAAGCTCCCACCTTTGAAAGCACTTTCCAGACGGTCAAGGAATTAAAGTTCACCCATTCTTGAAGGGAATGTGGTGGGGGGATCTTTGAAGGAAACAGGAGCCATTTTGGCTGGAAACTCAAGCTCAGAGAGGGCCTCCGAATCAGTCCCTGTTTTGTTTCATGTCATTAAATTGGTTTGCTGTGTCTAATGTCACCCAAGAGGCTACACAGAACATGAAATCCAACACTTTCCTCTCCTTCACATCACTCCTAATGAATATAGCTCATGATAAGCTGGTTGCTGACGTGTCATAGAACAGCCACTAATATATCTTATGTTGATGTAATTTGAACGCAAATGTGGATAATGTTTAAGGTTACTTAAAGTTGTTATTACGAGTACTTACATCAGGCTTCCTTGTGCATTCACCACGTTGCTGGGAAATGTGCTGAAGGATTACTTCCTGTGGTATTTCTTTTTACAAACTACTGATAACATTGTTTATTGCCCATAGATTATCACCAAAAAATGGTATTTTTGCATATTTGTTACATCATTGTTATTTTAAAAGGTGAGTTTCAGAGTGTACCATTTGCTCTGTGAATAAAACATATCCACAATCACAAGACTAAACTTATTTTCAGTTTTTTTGGACTATAAAAATTAATAACTTAGGTAGCCTGTGACACTATGTAAATATTTACAAAACCTCTTAAAATAGAAACTATTAAAATAGAAAGTGCATCAGAACTTTGTACCACTGATAGATAATTTTAACTTTTAAAACAAGCCAATGAGGTAAAACATATAATAATTCTCACTTTTACAAATCACACAAAGGCCTTATTGCTTTGATAAAATGTTACATAGGTAATTATTGACAACATAGATTTGAATGAAAGTCCTGACTAACTCTAGTTCCTGACTAATTCTACCAGTTGACTTTTTCCCATATTTTTCAGTCAGTAAACATACTTAATAGCTAAATTTTCTCCTTGTACCAAATCTTTAAGAAATGTGTATATATCTCTATCTCTATATATCTCTATCTCTATCTCTATCTTTATCTATCTCTATCTATCTATATAGATAGACATAGATATCTATATCTATCTCTATCTCTATATCTATATATCTATATAGATAGATATCTATATCTATATATAGTTATCTATATGTACATCTATATAAAGATAGAGATAGAGATAGAGATAGAGATAGCGATAGAGATAGAGATAGAGATAGAGATAGAGATAGAGATAGAGATAGAGATAGAGATAGAGATAGAGATAGAGATAGATCTCCTAACTTCACTTCTGGCTGATATGGAGTAATTGAGGACAGATTTACACTTTTGTATAAAACAACCTAAAATCACACAAAATATATGAAACCGTGACTTTTACAACACTTGGCATCAGGCATAGAAAGACAGTGATCCCTGAAAGACGGGAAACGAATGAGATGTTTCCTATGATTGTCTCAGCTTGTGGCTTGAGAGAGTTTCCAGACAGTAGATGAGGAAAACTAAGGAAGCCTAGTAAATCTCCGAGTTGAGAAAATGTTGCCAAGGATTCGGGTATACTGGTGTGAGTAGAGGTGTAGGGCAGAGTATCAAAGAGGAAAGAGCACATGGAGAAAACTGGAGATCTGTGGAGAGTACTGACTTGTGCGTGTGTGTGAGGAAACTATCCAAGGCAAGAGAAAGAAACACTCCGCGGAGCATTTATTACCCTTTAAAAATATTATCGACCCTCTTAAGGAATCTTTCTATACATATTTTTCTTACTCGCCTCTCCATTAAATTTGAATGCCATAGGTATACACTATATTTCTATTTATGTATGTATTCTATGCATACCTACTACTGTGCTTTATACATAGTAAAATTTTCTCTAACCTCAAGAACTAACTTTTCTCTGCCTTGGAGACAATATCACCTTTATTGAGAATGAATGAATTAGAAGAATTGTACACAGTGTTCACACAGGGCCAGGAATAGTGTTGGTTGCCACCGGGCATAATAGAAATCCTATGATTAAGAGGGCTTTAGATAGAGTACTCATAAGAGTATTGTCTCCATAATGGCGAACCACAGACCATACACTGTTATGGCCTTGCTTAACAAATCCTTTTTTTTTTTTTTTTTTTTACGTTTATTGAGGTAACATTGGTTAATACAATTATATAATTTTCAGGTGTGTATTATAATTTGACATCTGTATATTCTATTATGTGTTTACCACCCAAAGTCCAGTTTCCTTCAGCTATCATATATTTGATCCCCTTTACCCACTTTACCCATGCCTACTACGCCCCTATATTTGACCCCCTTGACCCTGTCTACCTCCCTCCACCCCCTATCCTCTGGTAACCACTAGTCCATTGTCCATGTCCATGAGTCTCTGTTTGTTTGTCCTGTTCATTTGTTGCTTTTAGGTTTATGTCCCACATGTAAGTGATATCATGTGATTTTTCAGCTTTTTCTGTCTGGCTTATTTTACTTAGCATGATAATCTCGAGGTCCATCCATGTTGTTGCAAATGGCAGTATTTCATCTCTTCTTATGGCTGAATAATATTACACTGTATGTATGTACCACCGCTTCTTTATCCAATCATCTATAGTAGGACACTTCGGTTGCTTCCATGTCCTGGCCACCGTGAAAAACGCTGCTATGAACATTGGTGTGCAAATATCTTTTCGGATATGAGTTTTCAAGTCTTTAGGGTAAATGCCCAGTTGAGGGATTACTGGATCATATGGTAGATCAATTCTCAGTTTTCTGAGGAACCTCCATACTGTTTTCCATAGTGGCCGTTCCGGTTTGTAGTCCCATCAGCAGTGTATGAGGGTTTCTTTTTCTCTACATCCTCTCCAACACTTGTTCTTATTTGTCCTGTGGATTATAGCTATTCTAACAGGTGTGAGATGGTATCTCATTGTGGTTTTGATTTGCATTTTCCTAATAACTAGCAATGTTGAGCATCTTTTCATATATTTGTTGGCCATTTGTATGTCCTCTAAGGACAAGTGTCTGTTCAGGTCCTCTGCCCATTTTTTGATTGGATCATTTGGGTTTTTTTGTTGTTGTTATTGAGTTATGTGAGTTCTTTGCATATTTTGTATATTAGGCCCTAATCAGAAGTGTCACTTGCAAATATATTTTCCCATTTGACTGCTTATCTCTTTTGACTGGTTTCTTTTGCTGAGCAGAAGCTTTTTAGCTTAATGTAGTCCCATTCATTTATTTTTGCTTTTACTTCCCTTGCCTTTGAGGCCAAATTCATAAAATCCTCATTAAGTCCAAGGTCCTTGAGATTAGTTCCTATGTTTTCTTTTGAGCATTTTATTTTTTCAGGTCTTATATTCAGGTCCTTAATCCATTTTGATGTAATTTTGGTGGGCGGTGATAGACAACAGTCATTTCATTCTTTTGTAAATGGCCTTCCAGTTTTCCCAGCACCATTTGTTGAAGAGGCTTTCCTTTCTTCACTGTATCTTTTTGGCTTTTTTGTCGAAAATTACTTGCCCATAAAACTATGAGTTTACTTCTGGACTCTCAGTTCCATTCTACTAGTCTGTGTGTCTGTTTTGCTGCCAATATCATGCCATTTTGATTACTGTTGCTTTGTAGTATAATTTGAAGTCAGGCAAAGTGATGCCTCCAGCCTCGTTCTTTTTTGTCAGGATGGCTTTGGCAAGTTGGGGTCTTTCGTGCTTGTATACAAATCTGATGATTTTGTGTTCTATTTCTTTAAAAAATGTCAATGGGATTTTGATGGGGATTGCATTAAATCTGTATAATGCTTTAGTGAATATGGTCATTTTAACTATGTTGACTCTTCCAATCCAAGAACACAGAATATCTTTCCATGTTTTGTATCTTCTTTGATTTCTTTTCATAGGGTCTTATAGTTTTCATTATTTAGGTCTTTGACATGTTTTGTTAAATTTATTCCTAGGTATTTTATTTATTTTTGGGGGGGTGCAATTGCAAAAGGAATTATTTTTTCTACTTCTTCTTCTGACACTTCATTATTAGAGTATAGGAACACTATGGATTTTTTAATATTGATTTCGTATCCTGGAACTTTACAGAATTTGCTTATTGTTTCTAGTAGCGTTCTTACAGAGTCTTTAAAGGTTTTCTATACAGAGAATCATGTCCTCCACAAATAGTGACAGTCTGACTTCTTCCCTTCCTATTTGGATGCCTTTGATATCTTTCTCTTGGCTGATTGCACTTGCTAGGACCTTCAACGTCGTATTGAATAACAGTGGCTATAGTGGACAGCCTTGTCTTATTCCTGATCTTAGAGGGAAGGTTTTTAGTTTTTCACCATTAAGTATAATGTTGGCTGAGGGCTTGTCATATATGGCCTTTATTATGTTAAGGTGCTTTCCTTCTATACTGATTTTGTTAAGTGTTTTGATCACAAATGGATGCTGTATCTTGTCAAAGGCTTTTTCTGCATCTATTGATGTGACCATATGATTCTTACTTTTTAATTTGTTTATGTGGTGTATCACATTAATCGATTTGTGTATGTTGAACCATCCCTGTGGCCCTTGGATGAAGACCACCTGATTGTGGTGTATAATTGCTTTAATATGTTGCTGTATTCAGTTCGCTAGTATCTTATTTAGGACTTTTGCATCTGTGTTCATGAGAGATATTGGTCTGCAGTTTTCTTGTGTGTGTGTGTGTGTGTGTGTGTGTGTGTGTGTGTGTGTGTTATCCTTACCAGGTTTTGGTATCAGAGTAATATTGGCCTCATAAAATGAGTTGGGAAGTATTGCCTCCTCTTCGAATTTTTGTCAAGGGTTTGAGGAGAATAGGTATTAAATCTTCTCCGAATGTTTGGTAGAATTCACTGATGAAGCCATCTGGTCCTGGACTTTTACTTTTTGGTAGGTTTTTAATGACTATTTCAATTTCCATACTGATGATCAATCTATTTAGATTTTCCAGTTCTTCTTGATTCAGTCTAGGACGATTGTATTTTTCTAAGCACTGGTCTATTTCTTCTAGGTCATTAAATTTGGTATTATACACTTTTTCATAGTATTCTTGCGTGATCCTTTGTATTTCTGCGATGTCAGTCGTAATTTCCCCTCTTTTGTCCCTGATTTTGTTTATTTGTGTCCCTCCTCTTTTTTCTTTAGTGAGTCTAGCCAGGGGTTTGCCAATGTATTAACCTTCTCGATGCACCAGCTCTTTGTTCTATTTAATTTTTTCTATCATTTTTGTTTTTTGTTTTCAGTTTCATTTATTTCTGCTCTAATTTTGATTATTTCTTTCCTTCTGCTGACTTTATGCCTCACTTGTTCCTCTTTTTCTAGTTTTTTAAGATGAAGCATTAAGTTGTTTATTTGGGTTCGTTCTTGTTTTTGGAGATAGACCTGTAATGATATGAACTTTCCTCTTATGACTGCTTTTGCCGTGTCCCAAATGTTGATATGTTGTACTATCATTATCATTCGTTTCTGTGTATCTCTTCATCTCTCTTTTTATTTCTTCCCTGACCCAGTTTTTCTTTAGTAGCATGCTGTTTAATCTCCATGTATTTGTGGCTCTTCCTGCTTCCTTTTTGCAGTTGATCTCTAGTTTCAAAGTATTTTGATCAGAGAATATGGTTGGTATGATTGCAAACCTCTTATATTTGTTGAGGCTATCTCCGTCTCTCAGTATGTGGTCAATCCTTGAGAATGTTCCATGTACGCTAGAGAAAAATGTATAAGCAGTTGTTTTGGGATGGAAGACTCTGTACATGTCAATTATGCCCAGTTGGTCTAATGTGTCATTTAAGGATGTTATTTCCTTATTGATTTTCTATTTGGATGATCTGTCCATATCCGACAATGGGGTATTTAGGTCCCCTACTACAGTAGTGTTTTGGTCTGTTTCTCCCTCTAGTTCTGTTAGTAATCGATTTACATATTTTGGGGCTCCTTGATTGGGAGCACAGATATTAATAAGTGTTATGTCTTCTTGATCATTATGAATTGTCCCTCAGTATCTTTCCATACTTTTTTTATTTCGAAGCCTATTTCATCCGATATTAGTACCACTATTCCCGCTTTTCTCTGAATGCCATTTGCTTGGAATATCATTTCCATCCTTTCACTTTGAGTCTATATTTGTCTTTGGAGCTGAGATATGTCTCCTGAAGGTTGCATATAGTTGGGTTTTGTTTTGTGATCCATTCTGCAACTCTGTGACTTTTTATTGGTGAGTTCAGTCCATTTACATTTAGGGTGATTGTTGAAATATGAGGTCTTCTCCTAGCCATTTTATCTTTTGTTTTCTGGTAGCTCGGTGTTCCCATTGCTTCCTTGTCCTTGTGTTTCTGTTTTCTTTATTTTGGTTGGTTTTTGTGGGTTTTTCTTCTGGTTCTTCTTGTTTTATGTTATATACTTTAGTTCTGAATCTTTGGTGTGTGGTTACCATTAAGAATATGAAAAGGACAGTTGTATATATACAGTCATCCATTTTCTTCTGCGTGTGCCTTATCTCCTTTCTCCTTTGCAAATTTGGATCTTTGAACTTCACCCTTTTCAGTCCTTGTTATCTCAATTTGTCCCTATGTACGCTGAACGTTCACTACTATTTTGCTATGGCAATTCTCTTCTTATCATTTAAGCTTATAATGCCCTGTTCTTAGTAAGGGTTGCACGCCTCTACTTCTATTTGCCTGATAGTCACCTTACTCCCAATTATGTATTTTTTTTTTTTATCATTTTGTTTTAGGTGAGCTGACCCCTTTTAGTATCTCCTGTAGTGCAGGCCTCATCGTGGAGAATTCCCTCAATTTTAGTATGTCTGGAAAGGACTTTATTTGTCCTTCATGTCTAAAGGAGAGCTTTGCTGGATAGATATTCTTGGCTGGTAGTTCCTTTCACTTAATAGTTTGAATATGTGATTCCACTCCTTTCTGGCTTGTAAGGTCTGTGCTGAGAAGTCCGATGATAATCTAATGGGTTTTCCTTTATAGGTTACCATCTTCTTTTCCCAGGCTGCCCTGAGGATTCTCTTTGTCATTGATTTTTGATAATTTTTATACAATGTGTCTTGGTGAAGGCCTATTTGGGTTGAGATAATTGAGTGTTCTGTTGACTTCCTGAATTCCAAGCTCCCGCTTGTTCCTCAGATATGGGAAATTCTCGTCCACTATTTGTCTGAAAATGCTTTCTAGTCCCTGCTCCTTTTCCTCGCCTTCGATAATGCCCATTATTCTTATGTTTCCTTTCCTGATGGTATCAATTTGTTTTTGTATTTCTCTTTTATTATTTTTCATTCTTTGGTTTCTCTCTTCTTCCTTCTGATTTATTTCTAGATTTCTGTCTTCAATACCACTGATCCTTTCCTCCATTTGGTCGGCTCTATTTCCCAAGCTTGCTATTTCATTTTTCAACTCTTGCAGTGTGTTTTTATCTTCAGAAGATCTATTCTGTTCTTTTTGAGGGTTTCAGTCTCCTAGCTCTGCTCATCTAGTTGTTTCTCATTTCCTGAAATGGTTGATGTGACTTGTTTCAGAACTCACTGAGTTTTTTCAGAAGTACCTTCCTGAATTCTCTGCCATTTAAGTCACATATTTCTATCTCTGTAAGCTTATTTTCTGTATTTTTTCTCTTCCTTTCTGAGATGCCTTGTCACGTTGGTTGTTCATGATGTTTAATGGACTATTTCTCTGTCTGGGCATTAATGGAAGTGTATTCTGCTTTTTTATCCAGAAAGATTTATTATACAAAGGTCTCTCTTTAGCCTGCTGCAAAGAAGGTGCTCTTCTTTTGGTTTCCAGCAAGGCGGCGTCTAAGCCTCTTGGATCCCTGCTTTATATAAAGCCTAAATGATGCCTTATTTATTTTCTTGTAGAAATTTAATCATGCACGCTACCCTCAGTTTCAGTCCCTGTCAGTGTCAGCGACAGTCTCGGCAGTGTTTGTTCAGATTCCTCTGGCCTCCGTGGTGATCGGTCTCAGTGGGTATGGGGAGAGGGGCCCTCTGGGTTGCGGCTTGGGTGCTGCAGCTCAGCCTCGGTTTTGCAACCAGGGCCAGTAAAAATCAAGTGTTGTTCCTCTGCAGCCCTGTCCCGCTTCTCTGCTTTCTGCCCTGATGACTGGGCCCTGTTGTCAGCTGTGTAGAACTCACAGAACTTCCAGGCAGGGCTGTTCAGGGAAGTCACTGCACCTTCTCCCCACCCCCACCTCCCCACTCCTCAGGGAGTTCCGGCAGCTGTGAGAGGCAGCTTCTTTCTTTCTTCTAGTCCACCGCCCGACACCTGAGGTTCTGATCTGTGGTAACTCTTATTTGCAGATCCCACACTCAGACATGCTCATGTGCAATTTAGGCGTTTTTTGTTTTGTTTCAGATGTTCAGCTTATTGTTGTTTCAAGTGGAGAGATCTGAGGATGTCTCTCCACCAACTCCACCATGTTTCCCAGAATGTATTTATCTTTCTTTAACTTATTTCACTAATTTAATATCCTCAAGTTTTGTCCATGTTGTCTTAAATAGCAGAATTTTTCCTTTTTATGACTAAATTATACATATATATGTATTTGTGTGTGTGTGTGTGTGTGTGTGTGTGTGTGTGTGTGTATCAACAATTCTATTTCTTTATTGACAGTACTTAGGTTTTTTCTATGTCTTGGCTATTGTAAATATTTTTGTAATGAACATGGGGGTGCATGTATCTCTTCAAAATAGCAATTTAAAAAATTTGGATCCTTGCTCCAGAAATGGGATTTCTGGATGGTGTGGCAATTGTATTTTTAATTTCTGGAGAAACCTCCACATTGCTTTCAATAGTGCCTGTACCAGTTTACTTTCACACTAACAGCATACAAATATTCCCTCTTCTCCACATCCTCACCGATACTTTTTATCTCCTGCCTTCTTTAGTATACCCATTCCGACAGGTGCGAGGTGATATCTCATTCTGGTTTTGATTTGCATTTCCCTGGTGATTAGTGATGTTGAGCACCTTTTCGTGTAACTCACGGCCATTTGTATGCCTTCTTTGGAAAATTTTTATTTAGGTCTTCTGCTCATTTTGAAACCGGATTACTTGTTATTGCTATTTTCTTTTGGTATTAAGTTATTTGAGTTCCATGTATAATTTAAAATAATATAATCATAAATATAATTTATGTCTATATTATATATGTAAAATATATTAAAATATATATATTTAAATGTGATTTAAATATAAATAATTTAAATTTAAATAAATTCTTCGTTAGATACGTGGTTTGTAAATATTTTCTCTCATTCCATAGGTTCCCTTTTCTTCTGTTTTGCAGAAGTTTTTAGTTTGATTTAGTCACCACGCTTTTTTTTGTTTTGTTGCTTGTGCTTTAGGTGTCAAATCCAAAAAGCCATTGACAAGACCAATGTCAAGAAGGCTTTTCTTTATGTTTTCTTCTAGGAGAACTACCAGTAGGGATGTGGTCAGCCAAGATCCGCACATTGATTGCTATGAAGCCCACCCTTCTTCGCCATGTTTAGCTGTCCCCTCCAGTCATCTCCATGAGGCAAAATGACAGTGGGCCTCCCTGAAAGCATCTGGAATGCTGAGAATCTGGAAACCCACTTTAGGCTCCCCTTTTCCCATTGGAGTGACTGTAGGCCCAGGGGCCCTGTTGGTACAACACTCTGCTGGTCTGGGGAAGGGGAGATGCAGCCAAAGTGAATCTGCTCTACTTATCATCCTAATGTAATTTTTCTCAGTTTTTGTAGTCCAAAGGGATGCTTCGGCTTGACTCCTGTGTTCTGGGATTTTCACGAAGGCATCTTGTTTTTGAATAGTTGCTAGCTGCTCTTTCTCTTGAAGCCAGAGATCATCTTGCTGACCTTAAGACATTTTATTTTAAAACTACCCTAAACTTTTCTACTGGAAAAATTAGATCATGTATGCAGGATGTGAAACATCTAAGAATGTAAATGATTCTTGGAGAAGCATAAGAGGTAGACAATGACTTTATCTTTGCCTATAGGTCTCTATCGAGCAATAAAGATTCTCAAAGTATTATGGCCTTACAAATATTTTTTATTATACAAACACCTAAAGCAGAGTTTCTAAAGAGTTAAGTTTAATTTTTATTTATCCTTTTTCTGACTTATAGAAAGCCTCATTTCATGTTTTAAATGTCTCCCTTCCCAACAACTGCAGTATATGCATAATTTCGAAACAATATATCATGTGGAACAATCAGTGTTTCAATTATTGTGTTATTTCTATTTTTTTGTGGAAAAATTAAATTCTTAAACATCTTAAAGTGATAGAAATACTATAAATAGAATATCTCCCATATTCTATGGCAGGCTTAATAGTACATAAAATATTGCATGTGATATTGTCAAGTTAATTTCCAGGTAAATATAAATAGTCACACTTTATATTTGGTAATAATTTCTGAGAAAGAATAAACACAAGACAGAGTCTAAGCCTGAATTTAAAAGCAGTTCTACTGGCTTCGAAGTTTGTTATTTCTTGTAGATTCTTTGACCTCCTTAGAAGCGACATTTGTTAACTCTCCAAAAGACTACTAGATTACATTACTTAGACAAAGCTAAGTTTAACTAGACTTACCACAGTAAGAGAGAACACAGTCTTCACAAAGGCTCAGTATGAAATACAGGCAGAGTACTTACAAGGTTTTAGAGACTGAGCTGTGTGCTTTTAAGAAGGGTCTTGCAAGGAGCAGAAGTTTATGACATAATAGCTTTGGATTGCTGGAGATTGCTAGGCAAAAGTGTTAAGGCATAGCATGATAAGTAAACTCTTGGTCTTAATAAGTAAAAAATTTTAGACCATTCAGTCTTTTTTTCCAGGAGCAGTTATTTCCTACAACAAACAGTTGTTATTTTGGCTTGTTCTCAATATCGTTCAGCAAAAGTAGGAAAATACTCTTCGTCTCACTATTGTTTAGAACAAAGATGGAAACAAGCGTGCTTGGTCCAAGAAATGTTTAATATTGTGACAGGAAAGTATACATGTTCATAGTATTGTTTAACATAAGAACGAGAAATTATTTTTGTTTAGTCCTCAGAAAGATACATGGAACAATAGACGTTCCTAAGGGTTAGATAAAAAGTATATTGAGTGTTAAAATCAAGGACAGAGACCAGCCTTGAGAATTTCCTGAGCTGATAAAACCAGTTTAGTCATACAAGCAACAGTTAATTCAGTTTATTTTGTAAGACTAATACTGGGACACAGGGCAGGCCACCCCAAAATACACCACTTTGGCATAATGATTAATTTGAAATAAAGATAATTAAGAAACGGTTGATGCAAAAAGCACACTAGACCCTCCTTTGCACACCCCCAAATTAGAAAATAAATTATCCACGTGAATAGTACCCTCCCTGTAACAAGAGAAAGAGAGGTATTCTTATTTACAGAAGTAGAGAGAATTCAGGGGCAAGAAGGCTGTATAAACCAATTTTGTTACTAAATCATTATTTTGCTACTGCAAGCCCAAACCTCTTTGTCAATTCTTCAAAAATAGTTGTTTCTTCGTTTAAAAGGTATAAAAGTTGCCCACTCTGCTTGCTTCTTTGAGCCTCATTCCAAGTTTTGGTTTGCAGTGCTTTCAGTTTGCCATAAATTATTACTAATCAGTACTCTGGTTTTACTTTGATTATTTATGAACTTTCACATGAGATTCAAGGCGAAATCAAAATTAACTCATAAAATGTATGCATACACTTATGCACATACAAACATTCACATGTGCACAGGAAGATCACATAAATAGAGATGAATGCATGCGTAAAAATACATTGTTACTCAGACCTATGAAATAATTTCTGTGATCATTCCTAAATCCCAGGAGATTATAATTTTGGCTATCTAAGTCTTTTGAGTTCATTTAGATATTCTCAAAATAGAATATTTAAATTAATAACTGTAATTTGCAGAGATTAAGATGACAAATTAAAATATTTTGCAAAATAGCTGCCTAACATCCTCACTGTTTATGGTGATATTATTTCAAAGCCTTTATAAACTGCTAAGGTTTTC
>JAQQSQ010000385.1:0-14598 GCA_028627145.1 Eidolon dupreanum
GTATTTGGATTTCCGGCTGTGGGCTTTTTCTGTCCTCTTTGGGTGGAGATGTATTTTGTCCTCTCTTATCCCATCTACTCATCCTACCTTTTCATCTTCTAGCAAAGAGAGGAGTTGTCTCTTCTCTGGATCTTTGCTAACCCCTCGCATTGTGGCTAGCCAGGAGTCCCTGGGGGGCCTAGAAAAGATGGGGACGCCAGCACCTCTGGGGGACAGAGTGCTGAGCATGTCCTCGTGGGGACGGACATGGCTCCCACGAGTGTGGATAGTTTGGCTTTTTTTTTTTTAATGGCTTTTTTTTTTTAATGAAATTTCCCATCGCAACCATTGCTAAGTGTACAATTCAGTGGCATTTGGCACAATCACGTGGCTGTGCAGGGTCATCGCCACCCTCCATCTCCAGAACTTCTTCATCTTCCTGAACTGAAACTGTCCCCCATGAAACTCAACCCCCCACCCCACAGGCTGGATTTCATGTGGATCGGTTTGGGTTGGGCCGGGGGGCCAGACAACCCGCCGACCCCTGGAACAGCTCTATTTCTTTAGGTCGCCCCTCCCCCAGCCCTTTCATCTTGTATTTAGGCTCCCACGCAGGTGGCCTGGGGCCTGGGGACAGCCACCCAGGTCGGCAATTCCGAGTCCACTCCCCAGTTCATTCCAAGCGTCCAGGACAGCAGTGGGCAGGTGGGGCCACCAAGTCCCCTCAGGTGGAGATGCCACCTCTTCCCAGCTCCCCTGTGTGCTGAGGGTGGGGCGGCCCAGAGAGACCCCCGTCCCCCCACAGCTCTGGGCTAAGAATCCGGAGAGAAATGCGGACTCTCGGCCCTAGACGTCCGAAAACGCCTGGACAGGGGCCTTCTGAGGAGTTAGCGCGGAAGGTGGGGTTGCTGGGCTGAGCCCCGTGGGCGCCGTGGGCTGAGACCCTCACAAGGCGTTTTTCAGTTCACGCCCCTGCTCCAACCCACCACGTAGCGTAAAACTGCCCATAAAAGCGAGCTTGAGTTATTAGTGATAAACAGCCCTGTCCCCCGCCCGTAGCTGACCCTTCCACTGTCCTCCCGTCCACGCAGACTCCCTGTGACGAGCCGTGAGGCAGCTGGACGCACTTTTTCCCCCGTGATGTCGCCTTGAATTGAAAACCCTTGTTTTCTGGGACTGGGTGGGGGGCCACGGGAGCTTCTCACGAGCTCCTCCTGGGAAGGGGACAGCAGGCTCTGGGCCAGTGGTGACCTCCTGGTCTCTCTCCGCGTGTCCTTTCAGGACGAGTGAGGCCATCACGTCCAGCCCAGGCGGCTCGTCGCCCCCGGGAGAGCCGGCAGCCGCCCGTCATCCTTGGGCTCGTCTCCCTCATGCACCTTCTCCCCCTGATAGGCTTTTCTTGACCGGACGTTCAGCCTCTAAACCAGTTCTTCCTAAGGGGGTTCGCCTGGTTCATCGGTTTGTTTATTCATTCATGAACACAACAGATACTTATTGGGCCAGAGCTGGTGCTGGCTTTGGGCTTTCAAAGATGACCTGGCCCTGCCCTCAGGGGACCTAGTCCCCTGAGGAGGTGACTCAGGATAGTGCAGAGTGAGGGCAGGGGAGGGATAGAGAGAACCAGGGAGAAGGGGCATCTCGCTCTGCCCAGGGATCCAAGGAAGACTTCCTGGAGGAGGAGGAGGAGGAGGAGGAGGAGGAGGAGGAGGAGGAGGAGGAGGCAGAGGTTGGAGTTGAGGATCAGGAGGCGAGAGACCTCCTGCTCCTAGGTGAGAACTGACCAGGGCCTTCAGTAGGGTGTGGGGCAGGGGAGGGCGGGTAGAAAGGAGTTGCCGGACTCCGAAATTCAGAAGATAGAACTGATGACTAAAAGTAATAACAATTAGCGGGACTTCCACTCCCCTTGCCTCGCTTGGTCCTACCAGGAACCCTGTAAGGCGGGCATTTTTACCCGTCCTTTGCTGATGAGGAACATGAAATTCCTCGAGGCTTATGCCTCCTCCGAGGTTGGCAAGGAAACTGGGACTGGAGCCGAATCTCTGCTGGTGGCCTGGGGATTTGATTTTGGGGGGGCAGCACTTTGGTCTGACCACCTACCCTGTCCGATGCCCAGTGGGCCTGGGGAGGCAGGAAGGCTCATCAGCATGTGGGGGGCGGTGGGGGGGAGTCAGCTCTAGAGCCTGGCTGCCTGGGTTCCAGCCTCAGCCCCACTGCTTCCCGGCTGTGTGATCCTGGGTCGGTTACTCAACCTCTCTGTTTCCTAATCTGAAAAGAGGGAAGCAGGATAAGAACGGGTCCGATCTCGTAGGGAGGTTGCCCAGAGGGGAGGGGCTAATAAATTGGAAGCGCTTACAGCGGCGCCCGAGTTCCAAGTGGCAGTGGCGAAGATGACGGCACATTCCTGGAACTCGTCCCCGGTGCCTGTGCCCACCCTCCCTCGCTCTCTGGGTATCTCGGCGAAGAGCCTGAGAAGCGTGGCCTGCCTTGGAAGCGGGGGTTCTGAGAAGCCTACGTGGAAAGCGCGGGAGTCATTGCAGGGTTGGCTGGGTGAGGGAGGAGCCCTGGCCATTTGTAAGTTTATGGATAAGAAATGAGGAGAAAACGGTTATTCGATGTTTGCATCCCCCTCTCTTCACTGAGCAGCCCAGGCTCCAACGTGGGGAGGGGAGCCGGGGAGGGGAAGCTGAGTGAGGCTGGGGGCACTGGCTGGTGGGGGCCAGCACAGGAAGAGCCCCCCACCCCGCTTGCTGCCCTTCTGCATGGGGCACCAGCTGACCCCTACAACTTACCCCACATCTTTCCATCGTGTGTGGCCTTGTCGTCTGGTTACCATAAACCTCGCTGGGAAGGTGCCGCTTTGGGCAGGGTGCTCAGGGCACAGTGTGCACGGCTTCTGAGGGTGACATGCAGAGCGTGATCAAAGAGCACAAAGCCATCCAGCTGACTGGAACGGTCTCAGGGAGCCCGAGAAGTGACCCAGGGGACTGAGCGATTGTCACCCTTTGCCGTCAATGAGCCAGTGGCCTTGTCAGAGCTTCTCACGACCCACCTGAGTTTGCTGGTCACGGGGATCCCTAAAGAGGCGTCTGGACCACAGAACCGAGGGCGGAGGGAGATGGGGGGGCGGCCGCTGCGGAGGGGCGCCCAGGGCTCAGACAGCTCTGTTACCCCTGCCCCGGCCGGAGGAGTCGGCAGGCTAGGCAGGGGCGAGTTTTCACTGGCTGCTGTGGCCAAGTCCTTCAGGCTCCAGCGAGGTGCCTCGAAGGCTCCAGCACTGGGTCCCCAGGGCAGCTCTGCCCCAAATGAAAATGGTCCGGCAGGCGGGTGCACCTGCGGGGCAGGGCCGGGCGTCTCCGGGGGCCGGGCGCCGGTCGGCGGAGCGGATTCGCGTCTTCTGAGGCAGGGGGCTGGGGACCCTCCAGCTGCAGCACTGCGGCACACTGAGGACCACGGGGGTGTCTGTGGCGCCCTGCAGGGAGCATGCCTGTGGGAATCCACCCGAGGCGCCCCTTGCTCCCGGCGGGTGGCCCAGGCCAGCTGCGTGGTGTGGCACGCACGTCCGCTGGCCCGGGCTGGGTCTCGGCCTCACGTGCCCCTCGCTGGTGCCTCTCGTGCAGGGGGGAGCCGCCGCGGCTGTGCGTGGCCACCCCGCCCGCGTCCTGTCCCGGAGCCTGCCAGCGCCCAGGGCAGCCTCGCCCTCCCTTCCCACGCGGGGCCGGCGGGCAGGTGGGTCTCTGCGGCCTGGGGGGCCCTCTGGGGGCTCAGACTCTGAAGGGCTCTTCTCTCAGTAACTTAGGGGTGCCGCCAGGCCGGGGGAACTGCCCGCTCGCCGTGCCCCTGCCTTTCGACCTCATCTACACCGACTACCACGGCCTCCAGCAGATGAAACAGCACATGGGACTGTCCTTCAGGAAGTACCGGTGAGCGGGCGGGGTGGGGTGGGGTGACCGCACCAGCAGCCCCACCTGCTCCGGCCCCGCCCCTCGTTCTGGCTGCCGGCCGGTCCCCAGGGGTCCTCGGTGGAAGGAGGACTGTCCTGTCTTCTGTGCCCCCCTCCCCTCCACTGCTCTTCTCCAAGGAGCTCTGCTTCCCGGCTGGCTCGGGGGACAGTACACCTGAGGGATTTGCTCCGGTGGCCCTCTGCCGCGTGGCAGGCTGAGGGGTGGAGGTCAGAGGTCACCTGGATGGGGGTGGGGCCAGAGGAATTGCAGGGAGGAGTGGAAGGGACTGGGACAGTGGACGGGGGCTGTGACCTCTCCTGTGGGGGGGTCGGCACCCCCCATGCCCGTCTGGGGGAAGGTCGTTCTGGTCTCTGCAGCCAGCGGGACACGGGTTTAATTTAGCCCAGGGAGCCCTGCTGTTTATTACTCCAGCCCTATCGACGATCCCACGTGATTTCATTAGGGGAAAAATGTGAGAGGCAGCGCCATTGCTTTTATTATTAATGCGTGTTCTCCTTGCACGTGGCGCCTCCCCCTCATGACCGGCCCTTCTCCGGGGGGACAGTGCTGACCTCAGCAGTCTGTGGGCGATGCGGGGTCGCGGGGAAAGAGATGGGGGCGTCCGAGTCTCAGGTGCCCACGCCCGGGGCTGGGTGGACGGAGGGGCTGCGGCCATGAAGAGCAGCCTCAGGGTGGGACAGAGGCTCTGTTCAGGTGCGAGGTCCACCCGAAGTGGCCAGTCTCACGGAGGTGACTTTGAGACATTGCCTTCCTAAAGGTGGGCTCGTGGCGGCGGCCGGTCTGCCCAAGGCCCTGCCCTTCTGCGTCTCAGCCAGGGTGGGCCAGGCACGTCCTGGAGGTGGCAGGCTGCTGGGCACAGGGGCTGTGGACCTGAGTGACTGCTGCTCCCTGCCCGGGACAGTGCAAACAGGACAAGTGTCCCCTGAGGCAATGCGGAGGACCCCGCTCCAGGCCGTGACTCCCCTCCCGGGGTCCCTTGGGGCAGCCGTAATAATGAACAGTGTCTGAGTGGTTCCTGGTTCGGGTGTCTCCATATGGCCCTGAAATAGTGGGACCATTGTTATCCTCGCTTGAGAGATGGGGACGCAGACCCAGAGAGGTGAAGGTGCCTGCCGTGGTCACACAGCTAGGTGGCATCTGAGCCCAAGCTCTGACCGCACGTCGCACTGCCCTGACCAGCCCGCGGCCGGTCCCAGCGCCCACAGCAACCCTGGCCCCGGGAGACACGGGAGGCCGCTGATGCCGCTTCCTGGTCCCGGGGGGCAGGTGCCGAATCCGGGTCATCGACACCTTTGGGACAGAGCCTGCGTACAACCACGAGGAGTATGCCACGCTGCACGGCTACCGGACCAACTGGGGCTACTGGAACCTCAACCCCAAGCAGTTCATGACCATGTTCCGTGAGTGCCCGCCACGCGGCGTGGGCAGGGCCGAGGGGAGATGGGCCCCGTGGTTCTCGGGGGTGGCCCTGGAGGAGGCAAGGTCTCACTCCCTCCCCGGTGCGGGGCTGGGACACAGCAGGCACCGACCGCCCCCAGGAAGGCCTCCTTCCCCTTGCAGCGAACGCGTGACAGCCAGGACGGCTCTGCGGCGTTTGGGGACACGGGGCGTGGAGGGAGCAGCCTGGCGGGCTTCTGGCCTGGCTTCGGAGAAATGTGGTGACCTTTCCCGCGCCCGTGGGACATGGCCTTTGCCCTCCACGAGCACGTGTGGCTCTCCAAGGGTGGCTGAGCACAGTTCCAGGACAAGGAGGATTCTGTGACCTTCCAGAAAGAGAGGCCGGAAGTGGCCTGAGTGGGAAGGGGCAGGACACGCAGGCTTTTCTACACGAGGGAACAGATATAGTGAAGGTGGATGTAGAAAGAACTGGAAGGTTCCAGAAACGCAAGCGCTCCAGCAGGCTCCAACATCGGGGATAAGGGGAAGTGAGGCTGCAGCCTGGGGGGCGGGGTCCCCGTGCCACCCCTCGGATGATGGGCTTCAGGCAAGGAAGGTAATTAGAGCTGAGCTTTACCTATTTTTAATGAGACTCTAAAACATACAGCATACGCTGACCTACCCTCTTAAATGCAACGTGTCGGAAATAATTTAGCCTCGTCTTGACAACCCAGGGTCAATTCTTTGCCTCCCTGGTGTAGGGGGCGCCCCCCGGGGGACAGCAGAGGTGTGCAGAGCTGTGTCCCCTTGCTAAGTGGCCTCTTCTGTCACTGTGCGATGTGGCACTTGTCCTCCTCACTGGGAGGCTGCCGGCTGTCACTTTTAATTGCTGTCAGTGTATCAGCCTGCGGCAGCGTCTCACACATCTAGTCGCGGCTCTTGAAGGCTCGGGTCGGAGAGCTGGATCAGCACCCCTGCCAGGACTATAACTAAATCAAGGGCGAAGCGGGTTCTGAGCTGGGGCCCGAGGAGCTCGCGCAAGTAAAGTAGCTGATTTTCACTTAGCCTGTCAAATCAGTGCGTCTCTTGGGGTGCTGAGAGTTTTCTTTCGATTCGTTGTCCTGGTTCTAGCTGTGTTAGAGGCAGACGCCGTTTCTGGGTCTGTAAGTAATGGCTTGATTGGGTCCCAGAAGGTGGGGAAGGCGGGAAGCTTCCTCGGAGCCCAGATGAGGAAACTGAGGCCCAGACAGGTAGAGTGTCCCATCTGAGGTCACCAGGCTTTTGTGGGGACCAGACTCCCTCCCCAGGGCCCATTGCAAGATTGCGTGAGGCTTCTCTAAGAAAACAAGGACAGTCCTAATAGGCCATTTGAGGACATTGTGCTCCCAGGGGGGCGAGTGGAGTGGGGGGTGTCCCAGGGAGCGGATTTTTGGCGGCGAAGGAAGTGGCAGGCAGTGGCGGTGACGCTACAGGCTGCAGAAGCAGCACACGTGACAGCAGAGAGGACAAAGCAGAGTGAGCGCCTTGGAAAATGAGCTCCGAGGCGGGTGAGGGGGACACGGAGGATCTGGGGCGGGGGGAGGGTCTTTTGGCAAAAGTTCCTGAGTTTTTATTGGATGCTGTAATTTGAGATTCACTGTAGGTCCTTGAGCTAGGGGAAGCCGTGGAGAAAAGGGTTTTTGAGACACTTTATTCCGGCAGACTGCAGAGGGGCCGGTGGTAGAGGAGGGGGAAGCAGGAGGCGGGTTAAGAGCTTCTGCAATAATCCGTGCTGAGAAAATGAGGACTTGTCCTGGGGTGGAGCCCCCCTGGGTGTGGCAGCCCAAACCTGGCGAACTCCTATCCATTCTCCAAAACCCCAAGTCGAATGTCCCCTCTCTACCGTCACTTTCACTGACTGACTCCCCTCATCTTCTATTCCAGGCAGAGTGTTTTTATAACTCTTAAACCTAATTCTGTTAAAGCCTATATTGCAGTATCCGAGAGTCATTTGCTTACACATTTGTTTTGACTGATAGATTATCAATCGTGCAAAAAAGAGCCACTGGCTGATTTATCTTTATTTCCCTGGAGCCTAGCGAGGTCCTCAGAAGATGGTAATTGATTGAATAAATTAAAGAGAGAGAAAACGAAAACCAGAGAGGCTTGCCGATGTGCAGACCTCTCTCTCCATCGAGCTACTTGATTTCCCCAGCGAGCTAACTGGGAGGCTGGCTGCCTGGTCCAGCCGTAACCTTGCCCTGGCCCCCGAAGCTCGAAGCTCGAGGCTTAATGGTCCCCGCTATTTTAATTGGTTGTAATACTTCATGTCCCATGCCCACTGGTTTAGCTCATTGTGTCTAAAACCTGTCTCTTCTGGAGGAGGCAGTGGAATGGGGGATGGGGAGGGAACGGAATCTGGGAGAGAGGCCTGGGTGGCGGCCCCAGCCGGAGCCAGAGCGAGGCTGGAGCTGGGCGGGTAAGCGGGGTCGGGGAGGGTCTGGTCTGCCCTCCTGGCCTCTCCCGGCCTGGGCAGAGCCCCCCGAGACACCAGGCCTCCCGGGTCCCCTTAAGCCTCTGAAGCTCTAGGTCTTTTGCCTGAGACCAGCAGAGACACACCCAAACATGTCAGGTCTTCATTCCCGGGAATCCACGAGCTTTCTGGTCACTTCGACAGGAAACCGTCACCTCTTCTGAGATGCACCAGATATCGATGACGGCTTTTTGCGGGTGTCAAGGAGTGGGTAGAAATACCATATTAAATCTGCACGTTTGGCCAAAGTGTGCATCTCAGTTTCAGAAATGCTCACATGTGGGTAATGGGCATCTGAGACAAAGAGATGGGGTGTCTGGTTGGAATCAGGGCTGTTATGGGGAAGCAGCCTCTCCCACCTGGGAAGGTGGAGTCGAGGTAACGGGGTGGGACAGATATTCTATTCAAGGTCCTCTGCGTGAGAGGGAGGGACCTCGTGCCTTGCAAGTGATGGCACTTGTGCCGGTGCTTCCGTGCCTGGCATGGCAGACACTGACCAGTAGGCAGCAGGGGCTCAGACACACCCCCCACCTCTGATGCGTTGGGTTCTGGGGATGGGTACGTCCGCGTGAGCTCTGAGATTTAACGGATACCTGAGCACCGTGCGGTGGGGCCGCAGAGAGAGGACGCGGAGACCCCAGGGAAGGCTTCTGGGAGGAGAGGAGGTGACATGTGAGGGGCGCCCTGAAGGCCGAGTAGGGTTTTTCCCATCTAAGAAGAGGGAGGAGGGCCCTCCCTCTGGGCAGAGGGTGAATGCTTGGAGGTGGGAGAGCGAGGTGCCGCCCGCACTCCTGAGCCAGCCCCCCGGCTCCCCCAGGGGCTGGGGACACAGAAGTGAGCAAAACAGCTTCTGCCCTCATGGGGCTTGTAGTCTGACAAGTATACGAGCAAATCAGTATATAATACGATGTCTGATCAGGGAGCCCCATGACCCAAAATAAGGGTAAGGGTCCAGAGACTGGCGGGGGCCAGGAAAGGCCTCTGAGCAGGGCCACGTGAGCAGAGACCTGTGTGAGCCAGGACTGTGCCCGGCAGGGCCTGGGGACGGGGCGTGAGGTGCCATCGCAGGGGGCAGAGGGCGGGGGGCGGGGGCAGGTCCTGCAGATCCTTGTGGGGACTTCGGGGTATGAGGCCACTGTGCAGGGTTTTGTGCAGAGGAGGGACCAGATCGGACCTAAAATTGAAAGGCAAGAGGACAGCAGAAGTGGGGGCGTGGCCATGGGGGTCCTGGACCCGGGCAGGCCGCTGGCTGAGGTGACAGACAGAGTGATGGGCTTTGCCCACCCTGTGCCTCAGTTTCCTCGTCTGAAAACAAGCCAGGGGGATGAGGTGACCTCTCGGGTTTCCTCTGCTCGGGGCTTTGTGGCCATCTCTGGGCCAGGGCACGATGGGATAACCACCCCCTCTCCCCACCAGAACCCCCCCCGCCCCAGCCCCAGCCCCAGTCCCCATCCCTGCCAAATGGAACCCCTCCCTTGAGGCCAGTCCTGGTAGACCTGGGTGTGTCCTTGGCTGTCTGGTGACCCCCTCCTGACCCGTGGTCTGGCTGCAGCTCACACCCCGGACAACTCCTTCATGGGCTTCGTGTCTGAGGAGCTCAACGAGACGGAGAAGCAGCTGGTCAAGGGCGGCAAGGCCGGCAACATGGCTGTGGTGTACGGCAAGGAGGCGAGTATCTGGAAGGTGAGCACGGCGGCCGACCCGGGCCCCAGGCCCCAGCCCGCCCGCCCCCCCCGGGAGCCTCCCTCTCCAGGACTGGGTGCCCATGCACCACCCCCAGCACTGGGCGCAGAAACGTCCCCACTCGTGGATCAGAAAAGCGGTCCCTCACTGCCACAGGAAACACCAGCCCGGGAGCTGGTAACTCGTCCTCCTCCCCACCCCACTCTCAAATGCCACAGACTCAAATGTCCTTTATCGAGGACTGTGACCTAACCCTCCACCCTCCCTAGGATGGATCGACAAATGCTGTGAGCCCAGCAAAGGGGCTTTAGCCTGGACTTGGGGGTCCCGTGGGAGGAGGCAGTGGACGAGGCAGGGGGAGGGTGGGGACAGGAACCCACCCTCAGGGCTGGCCCCCCGGAGAAGCGCCTGCTGTGCGGAAGGGCGCCCCCCCCCCCCGGTCACTCACCTGTTCTCTCTCCTCTTTTCTCTGCCCCCTGGCGACGAGGCAGCTCCAGGTACGGTGACCGTAGTGGGCTCCTCCTCCTCCTGCCCCTGTCCCCTCTCACACGGTCTCCTTGGGGACGCTCCCGCCCCGTCCCATCCGGCTCGCTGGGGTCACGGCTCCTGTGAGGGGAGGGGCCGGTGCTGGGGAGCGGCAGGGTCCAGACCTGGGCAGGCACGTGAGGGGGAGGCGAGTGGCCTGCCGAATGCACCGCGCGGTGCCTGTGCCCCGTGTTGAGCCCGGTCGCCACGTGGCCACCTTGTTAATGACTCTCCCACCGTGCTGCGGAGGACCAGGCTGAGCCAACAGTGACTTCAACAAGATGGAAGTGTGTCTCCTTCCCTGTCACAAACTCTGGAGGTGTCGGTCCAGGGCCGGCGTGGGCCGCCTCGGCCTTGTCTCCTCGCCGACGGTAGTTTCCGCCCCGAGTCCTGCCTCGTGGGTCAAGATGGCCACGACACGTCAGTCATTCCATGTGTCCTCCAGCCAGCAGGGAGGAGGAAGGGGCCAGGAAGGGCCACGTTTAGGGCTGTTTCCTGGATGTCACACACTGCCCCTTGGCTCGATCCCGGCCACGTGGCCCAGCCCAGGGTCAGGGGACGCTGGAAGTGGCCCTGCTCCAGGCAGCCACGTGCCCAGCTCGGTCCTGGCCTTCTGTGACCGAGGGAGGAGGAGGAAGGAGAGATGACGGGGACACCTTGTGGGCTGTGCCTCTATCGTTCCCCCAGAGCTTACCCGCCACACCGTGAGGCAGGTGCCACGTGTCGTCGTGCCCATTAGACATGAGGGACCCGGGCACAGACGGTTAGAGTGACAAGCTCGTCACGGGCACAGCTGGCATTCGAACCCACCTCCAACTCCAGAGCCAGGACACTTACCTCCAGCTCTCCGTAGCCTCCCCGGCTGGGAAGCCTCGGATCGTGGCAGACAGAAGCTCTGGGGGCAGGAGCGAAGGTCCCACACCCGGGCCGAGGTGCCAGTGCCCGCTGCGGGCAGAGGGACGAGAGGCCCCTGTCAGAGGATGCTCAGCGAGCTGGCTGGGGCGGGGGATAGCACAGATCGTGGCCGCTGTTACCAGAAAACACCGTTAAGAAACTGCCCCGAGAGCGGGCGAGCCACGAGGTCCGGAGGAGAAGGGTTTTCAATCCCGCTGGGGAGCCGCTGTGATTGCCACGAGCCACGCTGTCCAGCAGGCCTCAGAGAAGCCGCTTCCAAAAAAGAGACAGCTTTGCTCCGTGACTCTCTTTGTGACCGAAGGAAGTCAGAGGTGGCTGGATGACAGCGCTATCAGGGGACCAGGTGGCAGGGAAGAGGAGGGCAGAGGACGACGCCAGGTCATCGTGTCCCATGCGAGTGGCAGCCAGGGTCAAGGTGGGGGTTTTGCTGGTAGCTGTGCCAAGGAGGCCTGTCTTCTTCTGGGTCCCCAGAAAGCAGAGCTCGAGGCTCAGGCTTCCTGCTGCCATTTTAGTAGAGCGTGAAGTCCCAAGGGACAGGAGGGGAGAGGCAGCGGGTTCAGGTGCAGGGCAGACCCTCCCTGGGGCTGGAGGGACATTCCAGAAGTCAGAATTGCTATCTGCAGGAGCCTGGAGGGTTTTCAAACTGCAGATTGCAACCCACGGATGAGTCTGAGTCTGGAATCTACTCAGAGCTCTGGGGTTTTTCTCCTCAACCTTTTTGAGGTGTAACTGACAAGGACAAACCATATAACACCTAAGGTATGCAGGACAATGGCTTGATGTCCGCATCCCGCGTGAAGTGATCACCAGGGTCAAGCTCATTAACACCCCCGCCTCCCATAGTTCCCTTCGGTTTCGGTGTGGTGCGGACCCTTACGATTTACTGTCTTAGCAAATGTCAAGGGTGCAGCACAGTAGTCACCACCCCGCCCGTGGGATCCCTTGGAACCGAAGGTTTCTCCCCTTCGACCAGCCTCCCCCCGCCCCCAGTTTCCCACGCCCCCAGCCCCTGGCGACCACCGTGCTACTCTCTGCTTCTGTGACCTCGACTCTTTTGAGATTCCATGGATAAGTGAAACCCTACAGGACACTCTTCTGTCAACTCGGAGGGTCTTAATGAGCCTTTTAACATGGACTAGAACAACACAGAAATAATAGAATTAAAGAACACCATGGGACCTTCCATGTATTAAGAGTAAAGATGGTTTGTGAAGCTTCGTTTACACGCGTACATAGGTGCGTGAGAGAGATGAGGTAGAAAAAAATTGCCGAGCTGTGTAACGAACCTATCAGAGTGTGCGTGTGCCTTTTAGAGGTACACGGAAAAAAACACTCTTGATCACTCCCTCTGGCAATGGAATTGGCAAGTCGAACGGGGAATTCAGCAACATTTTCTTATGTTTCACGTTGCTGATCTGATTTTTTCTCCCTATGAGCATATTCAGTTTTAAAATGAGTCCCTTTCCATTCAGTAGGATTACTGATGTCATTGGCTTTGACTCTACCATCTTCCTAGTTGATACCTATTTCTTTTTCTTGACTGGCCTATGTTCTTTTTCCTCTTATTTCTTGTCTTCTTTCACATCGATATCTATTTTAAAATCCACTCCCCCTTAGCTGACTAATTATACTCTTTTATATTCCTTTAAAAAGAGCATAAAAATGGCTACCCAAAGGTCATAACGTGTATCCCTGACTTATCAAAGTTCAATACAAATTAATACTTTTACCTTTATGGGGTAATGAAAGAACCTTAAAATGCTTTGATTGTATCTATCTAGCTGACATACTCTTATTGTATTTTAATTTTACAAAAATTTTCTTAAAATGTCTTTATTTCACCATTATTCTTGGAGGATATGCTTGCAGAATTCTAGCTTAGTAGTTATTTTCTTTCAGCCTTATGAAAATATTCTATTGTCTTCTGGCTTCTATAGTTTCTGTTGAGGAGTCAGTTAGTATCTCACTGTGGTGCCTTTAAAGGTCGTCTGTATTTTTCTTAGTCTGCTTTTATGACTTCTGTTTGTTTGGTTTTCAGCAGTTTTACTATGATATGCTTCCACATGGTTTTCTTTTTATTTATCCTATGTGGAGTTTGTGGACCTTTTCAAATCTGTGGTTTGATCTTTTCCTAGTTTTAGAAAATTCTCAGCTCTTATCTCTTTAAATATTGCTTCTGGCCCAATCTCTTTCATTTACTTCTCAGACTCCAATCACTCCTCCATTAAAGCTTACATTCTTTTCTTTAATTTCCACCCTTTAGTTTTTCTGTGCTTCATTCTAGATATTTTCTTTTGCTCTTTTACTGAATGAATTCTGTCTTCAACTGTGTTTAATCTGCTGTGTTAATCTGCTGTGGTTTTGCATATTCTAGGTCCATCCATTTAGTTCTTCATTTCGGTCACAGAAATTTTAATTTTTAGCATCACTATTTGATTTCATATCTTATTTTCTATTTCCTTGACTATATTCAGCCTATTTATCTCGAAGTCTGTGTCTGGTAACTAACTCGAGCTTCTAGATCTCTGGTGGGTCTGTTTTGATTGTCTGGCTTTTGTTGTCTCTTCCTCCTGTCTCTCTTCTCCTCATCTCCAGGCTATCAGTGATTTGCTTCCTGCCACTTTAGATTTGTTTTTATTTTCTATAATTTCATATAAACGAAGTTATATAGACTCGTTCTGTGTGGATTTTCTCACTGAGCATAATTATTTTGAGATTCATCCTCATAGTTGCCTGTATTAATAGTTTATTCCTTTTTAATAGCTGAGTAATATTCTATTATGTGGACTTACCACATTTTGTTTATCCGTTCATCTATTGATGGGCATTTGAGTTGTTTCGAGTATTTGGCTATTACAAATAAAGCTGTTATGAACATTCATGTTCTAATCTTTGAATGGACATATGCTTTCATTCCTCTTGATAATACCTAGAAGTGGAATGGCTGGGTTATATCGTAAAACTATTTAACTCTAACTTTTTAACAAACGTGCTTGTACCATTTTACAATCCTGCCAGCGATATATGAGAGTTCCAACTCCTTGACAAATTCATCAATATTTGGTCTGATCAGTCTTTTTAATTTTAGCCATTTTAACAGGTGTGCAATATCTTCTGTGGTTTTAATTTGTAATTCCCTGATGACTAATGATGTTGAAGATATTTCTGTGTGCTTATTTGTCTTCCATATGTCTTTTTTTAGTGAAGCGTCTTTTCAAAAATTTTGCCTGTTTGAAAAATTGTATCATTTATTTTCTTATTATGGAATTGTTAGAGTTCTTTACATCTGCTTTGCAAATATCTTCTCCTAGTCAGTGGCTTGTCTTTCTCTTAACAGCATCTTTCAAAGAGCAAAAGTTCTTAATTTTAATGAAGTTCAATGTTTTCTTTTATGGATTGTGCTTTTGACATTATATCTAAGAAACCTTTGTCTAACCCAAGGTCACAAGGATTTCTTCATGTTTTCTATAAGTTTTATAGTTTTAGGTTTTACATTTAAGTGTATAATCCATTTTGAATTAACTTTTATATATGATATGAAGTATGGATTGAAGTTCTATTTCTTCTTTTTTTGCATATAGGTATCCAGCATTCCATGACCATTTGTTTAAAAGACTATTCTTTTCCCACTGATATATCATTGTA